>PVJA010005592.1:17089-78343 GCA_004027025.1 Myocastor coypus
TAAAAGCAAATCAAGTACAAGAGTTTCTGAATAAAAATTAAAGTAAGATGCTAGAGCACTATGTTTTATACACTGTATAATACATCTATTTTCACTCGTTTGTTTTCCTTGGATTTCAATGAGGTTAAACTGATAATCCTTTCTTTTTTTCTTTTTTTATTTTTTTGCTGCACTGGGGTTCAAACTCACAACCTTGCACTTGCCAGGCAGGCACTTGTGCCACAGAGCTATCTCCCTGGCCCCTGATAATCCTTTCTTGTTCATGATTTACTAAGGATGCATCCTAAATGTTACTGAAGTCCAGAAGAAGCAAATTGTGCTGTAGAGAAGGCAAATCTGCGCTCCACCCTCTGTAGGTACACTAAATAATAGATTTAACAAGAGAAAAGGCATGCAGATGTACTCACGTGTAGAACTTGGCAAGAATCACTGCACAGAGGAAAAAAAAATACAAGCATATCCACTAGGATAGTTGACTATCCACTAGTTCTAACACATTCTATTATCTAAAATTATCTACCAGCTCCAAATTACTCATAAATTGTTTATTACATGAATATATGTTGCTAGCTTCTAAGTACAGGTTATTTCCTACATTTATTATGCAGAGAATCCTTTTTTAAAAAAAACTGCTAACACTTCCTAGATATCAATGCTTAATGGAGTCTTGGTACAGCTTCTAATATAAAGCAAAATGATGCAGCGCTTATTGGTATCTCAGGTACCCTGGGGAGGAAAGGGGCAGGAAGGAGAAAAAGGCAAGAAGACAAGAACTGGGGCAGGTGGTAGCCTGCTGCCTGCTTGGCAGACAACGTCCAGAATTTATACCTTTGCAAAGTTACTATCACGTGACACAAGGCTGCCTACTGACTAATGCTGACAGCGCTTAGGCGGGACTAGGTCTTTCCCGAGACGCAGGTGACCGGACTGGTGTGCACTCTGGCCTGTCCTGCTCTCCCACACAGCAACAATTTCCAGCTTCAGAGAGAGGCTCTCAACAAAGCAATATTTACTAGTGTTAAACAAATACTTTAGGAGGTCACTGTTTTGGATTAACTTCCTGCACTAGGTCCTAAAAGTCCATACTACAATTCAGAAGACTCATTTATACTAACAATTTATCTTCTAACAAATCAGGAAAAACAACTGACAAATTTCCCAAACAAATCAGTTTCTTCATATAAAGGAACTTCGCTCAATTCTAATCCTTACAAAATAACCAATCTGGACTAATGTAACATTAACTAATCAGTCAAGTTTCTACTATTACATATTCTGTCTCCATGGCCCCATCTTGTAAGAAAGCCACTTTGAAACGACCAACCTGTTCTTTGGCATTTTTGTTTCTTTCTTTTTCTTTTTGGCTAGGCCTTTTCCTGTTTCTAAAACCAACTTCTCTGGTTCAGCTTAATGGAAACTACTCTCCTTTGTGAAATGAAAGTCTACTTACTCTAGATTTAGTTTGTGGGAAGGATCTGGGAAGGTTTGGAGATGCTGCCTAGAAAGGCTTAGAACGACTTAAGGAAAGCTTGATGAGTAATTCTGTCGGGATTCAGAAAACTGAATACTGACAAAAATGCAGAAGGTAGAGAAAGCTTCGTCACCAAGCTCCTGGGGCTACAAAGGCAAACAAGGAATCTCCTGGAAATTGAACTAAGGGTCATTTTTTATTCTGGCAAAGAACTTGAATTTATTTTCTTTCTGCACATGTCCTGAGACTCTGGAGGATCCTAAGGATAAATCAGGTAGCTCAACTGATCTAGAGGAAAAAAGGTTAAGGCAGTCCAATGTTCAGGCTGTGGCACAGATACTGCTGGCTGACCTTATCCAGATTTATAGAAAACTAAGGGCAAAAAGCTAAGTATAACACGTTGAAAACCTTGAATTTTGGGTCCAAAGGACCCAGAATCAAAGTTGAGGTTCAAAGAGATTGTGATTGCTGAAGAGATTAAGACAATTAAAAAGAAACTGAGTACTCTTTATAAGGACCAGAAGAAAGATACCCTGAGCGTTTCCAGGTATTCACAGGACCCCATGTGTCACAGCCTCTATGGTACACATGCAAACTTTCCATTTTAGAACAGGCTCTGGGATGCAATATTTATTTCACTGTGCTCAGCCATGCAGGCACTGAGAGGTCACTATAGCCATAGCCCAATGGGCGCTGGGTACTCCTTCTGGTACTACTCTGACAGCAGACCTTAGTGTCATTCCTGTGATGCACGAGTTGTGGGGTCAGGGAGGCTTTGAATCATATTTCAAAGGAATGTCTAGAAGGCAAGGAAAGAATCCCCTGAGAAGGTAGTATGCAGAGCTGTATGAACAAAACCACAAACATAGTAAAGCCCTTAGGAAGTTGAAGATGCCAGGAACATAGAATATCTGTCAAGGGACACTGTCAGCCATGACTGGTGCCATCCCAAGAGGGACACAATGTGAGCTGCAACAAGCAAGTCCACACTGGAGGGGCTGCCTAAGCCACCATGTATCTCAGACACCAGATACAAGCTACCAAACTCAACATTTGGCCTGCTGGCCTTACTTGGATCCTTATTTTTCTGTCTCATATTCCTTCCTTTGGAACAGGAATATTTCCTCTCTACTGTACCTTATAATTATTTAACATTAAAAAAAAAAACAACAAAAAAAACCTTTTTTTTTTAATAGAAGTTCACAGCTAAGAATTTGCCTTAAACCTCAGAAGATACTTTTACTTTGGCTGTTGAAAAATTCTGACTGCTGAAACTTTGAGAAAGAGATTATTGCATTTTTATTGTTCACAAGAGAGTTTTATCTGGGACTATAGATTTATTACTAGTTTATCTAGAAAGTAAATATAGTTTAAGGAGACATGTTTGAGTGTCAAGAAATAAGCAAAACAGACTTCTGGGCTCGTACGCGTGTGTCCTGGAGGCCTGGCCTTGGACACTGTATGCTCCCTGGCCCCTTCTGAGCTGGTACTTTTTCTCTGCCCTGCTTTCTGGCAACTACGAATTAAGCAGTTTCAGTATATCATGTTCTCCTTCTGTGTTGTTTACTTCTCATAGCCAGTTGACCACAGACTGATTCCCCTTAAGTGTGAGGAAAATTAAATTCCTCCAAACTGGATTGAGGTAGTATCCCAGCAGCAGTGGAAAGCTAACTCAGTGATATGCATGATAAAAGTTTTATCTTTTTCATTGGTTTCTGTCACAAAGCATCTAAAATTCTTGGAATGTCTTGAATGATAAGAATGACTTTTATTCATTTAGAACAAGTTCCTTCCCATCATACCTGAGTATATGTTAATATGGGGGTAGGAAGTCCCTAATATAAAGATGAGGCTAGGTATCAGCAAGACCAAACATTTGGCTGTAAGCCTCACCTCTTTCCTATGCCCTTGGGATGGAAGGATTCTAAATAAAAGATTAAAAAAATAATAATAACTGAAGAGATTGAGGACTTCTTGACTGGCAAAAACATGAATGTCTTAGGAAGGTGACACCATGAGGCGGAAAGAGTACTCTGCCCTTTCTTCCAGCTATGCATCTCTTCCATTTGGGCGTTTCTGAGTAACATTCCTTACAATAAACCAGAAAGAGTAAGTCAACTATTTTCCTGAAATCTATTAATTTCCTTACTCTAGCACATTATCAACCTGACATGTAAGCTACAGGAACACTTAGTCAGATGTATAGGCAGCAAACTGAGACTTCCAAGTGGCATCTGAAGGAGGGCAGTCCCATAAGTGTAGGGCTAGCCTTAGTCTGTGCATGGTATCAGAATTAAAAAGTGTTACTGAATACTCAGGGCAGTACAAAAATCAGAGAATAAAGAATACAAGTGTTACCGAAACAAACGTGATCACAAAACCAAACAGGAAATCTAATCATGATAGTTTGATTCTACTTTTCAATTTTATTTAGCTATGTGTATGTTAACTGTCACTGTATATTACAGAAGAAAAAAATAAAATTAACTACTGTATATTCCACAGCTTTATAGCTGTTAATAAGATATATTAATATTTAAACAGTTCCAAGTTATAAACTCAAAGAGCCTAATGTTACACACTAAAACATAATGACAACACTTTAAAACATATTATGCTAAGTAGGAAAAGACAGTAACGTCTTTTTTATATGAAACAATAGGAAAAGCCCATAAAATAAATATTGTTCTTTAATTTTTTTAAACAATCTATATGTTAAACTCACACATAATGACCAGTTTGCTAATAATTCAGACTGTCTAACATCGATAAGGTTGAGGTATTTTTAGTGCTTTTAAGCCTTGGTTTATTTTCACTAGATTTATGTCTTACTAAGTCAAGAGTAGGAAATATATATGAAAAGAAAATAATATTCTGAGATGATGCTTTAAATTTCAGATGAGCTGAAAGATGAAGGGGAGGAAAAATGAGAGTTTAAGCAACAGCAAAATAACAAGGCTTCCAGTGTTGAATGTTAAAAACTTAAATCCCATTCCTGTTTCCTACACAACACTGCACCCTGCTTACACCTCCAATCTAGAAGCAACAATTACTTGCTATGCAGCGTTTTCCTATTCTGAAGCTTTTCCTGAATCATATCATTCTATCCCTCCTATCTAAAGCCAATGTAAAATGATATGCCTTTGTTGCCTACATTGTCATTATAAGAGTGCTCCTACCTCTCCTCAGTGACCAAATGCTTGTCTAGCCTAAGCACTGGGAGGTGCAGAAACCTGTCCTGTGCCCTCATCCTCTCCCAGTTAGCAATGATAAAGGCTCAAACACCACTTCATTTCAGTGTTTCCTTCGTCTCCACAGTTTTAACAACATGTTTCTCTATTAGCCCATATCTGTTTTAGTTCATAAAAAAATACTGTAATTTAAGTGAGTACAAACATAATGAAATGAAAAAGATTTGACTAAGAGGCACATTTAATATGTTCCTTTGAAATACAAAATATCGATTCACTATCAAGACAGATGACCGATAACAACAGTAAAATCTAAGCTTTGATAGTTACCTTTCTACAATAGAAATATTAACTACTGAGATTCTTTCCTAATTCCCTTACAATTTTCTGCTTGCAACAGGAACCACTGCCCTTTGTGAAGTTCTGTCCCTCCCTTGCCATGCAAGGTTTCTTCTGCCCATTCCTCTTGCAATGCTGGAATCTCCTCCCGTTTTGCTCAGCGTAATAAATTCTGTGGAGAAACCATACCTAAACAATTGGAATATTAACTGATAAATAAGCTTCTTTATTTATAGAATGCAGGACATCTATATATGTACTGTCTCTCCTTGTATTTTAATCCTGTGCACCAAGTAATGTAAGGCAAAACGTGTC
Source organism: Myocastor coypus (assembly GCA_004027025.1). Taxonomy (NCBI): domain Eukaryota; kingdom Metazoa; phylum Chordata; class Mammalia; order Rodentia; family Myocastoridae; genus Myocastor; species Myocastor coypus. The sequence continues at coordinate 22,406 of PVJA010005592.1, forward strand.
AATTGCTATGAGATTTAACTTTCACAAAAGTAATTTGTCTGTTTAAAAAAGTGCAGGAAACAGCCTCAGAGATTGAATGCCAATTGTGATGTTTTGGTAAAAGATTAAAAACAGAAAGTGTGGATCCTGGATGTCAAATACCTGCTCAGTATGCGGGTGGCAACCTGCTTAGTGCGTAGCTTTTGCTGCCCACTGTCTCAGTTCAGCTTTGTTCCTTCCTGCTGAAACCCCTCCTACAGATGTGAAGACCCAAGACAATTAGGACAGCCCCTCCAGCTCTGCAAGCCCATCCTCAAGTAAGCCTGACTTCTCCCTACCAACTCTGGACTCCAGAGTATTGGCTCTGACCACCGAGGAGCTTCCAAGTGAGCCCATGCTTTCCCTTGCAATCTGCGTCAAGACAATGACATACACAGTTAACTACTGACACCCAGAACAGTTGAACCATTTGGTACCTGTCCATACTCTACTTCTTTCTTTAGACCAGATAAAAACAAAGGCAAAAGCAAATGAACATCAACAAAAGAGAGGGGGTGGCTGTCATTTTTTTTTTTTTTTATACTCATACACTGTATCTATCTTGTGGAACTACTGTGAAGCACTTCAAAACAAGTGCAAAAGAAAGCTTTCAAAGTGTGAAAATGTCAATGGCAGACAGATCTGTTATGGTGTGCTCTGTCATTATTCATCTAGTTATATAAAGGACCCGGAGGCTGCCCTTCCCACCACACTCTCCTACTCTATACCAGGATAACACTTAAAGAAGTCTACCTTGGCCATTTCCATATTGGGCATTGTCTTAGTTACCTTTTACTCGTTGCTGGGACAAATATCCGACACTCAAAATGAAGGAAGGAAAGGTTTATTTAGCTCACAGTTCATGGAGGTTTCAGTCCATATTCGGCTGGCCCAAGGCTGAGTGGAACAGAGCAGAGAGCATCCGGTTCATGGCGGTGGAACAGCAATAAAATGGCGGCAGAGGTAGCCAACCAAACAGGGCAGCAGAGCACCAGCAACAGCACGAGTCTGTCTCTCTGTCTCTCTTTATATCATATTCAGGCTCTCCGCCTTAGCTCCCCGCCTTAGGCTACACCCATAATCCCATCATTACTAAAACCCATAATCCCAGGGATCATGGATCAAGTCTCAAACTCTAGAAGTCTCCACCCAATGACTACATGAGGCTTTGGGGGGAAACTAGACATAAAGCATAACAGGCATTAAATATTTACCTCAAGCTTTTCAGTGTTTTCTTATATTAGGGATACCCAGACCTATACTGGAATAACAAGTTCACATTAAAGCTTAAAAGTCATAGGCTGGAAAGGTCTTTCTGCCTCCTTCAGTTCTGAGACACATAGGTTTATTTGCTTAGAGTAAAAAATCAAATTACAAACAGTAGAATTCTGTAAGATTTGCAACCAAGTCCCAAGTCGAATTACAATCCAAATTGGATTATTTTCCCTGTACCCTCTTTACTTATACACAACATGCACATTTGAAGAGTAAAATAAAAATTATCGACTAGATAAGCATTCATTAATCTGTAAGTAATACAATTCAATGTATGTCTCTTTTGGGGAAGAGAAAAGGCCTGCCTCAACCTTCCACCCAGTGGAAGATGGGGCTCAGAAGTGCCAGGACACATGAGGTATATCACATCACCCACAGGGATTCAACAGACCTGGAGAAGAAAGTGCTCTGCGATAATCCTGGTCTGTGACTTACTATAAACTCACAGGGGACTTTTCAATATAACACTATTTTCTCCTTTTAAATGAATCTTTTTGGGAAAAATCATTTTATTTCTGCACTTCTACTACTGACAAAGCTTTCCTGATTCTAACCCTTGCACAAATCCAGTTAGAGATATAAACATGTTCCTACATCCTGCTGGATAAGAAGTTCCTACTTCAGATTTTACCTGCCATTCTAGCAGCAGCTGGTGACAATGTAAGAATGGTGGACATCAAGGCAGGAGCATGAGCATTAGACAAACTCTAATTATCAATATGATGAGAAGAAAAGGTTGGATGAGCATTTAGCTAGAGCAGGTGCAATGGAGTTATCGCGAAAAAGAGTGGAATGGGTCCTGGCTATGTGAGGAGGTAGCATCTTCTAGGACTGATAAAGAATAAAAGCTCTGCACAACTGCTATGAACTCAAAATCTAGAGTAAGAAATATTGAAGGTCTGTACCTAGAAAACAGTCGTTCTGAAACCAGATTTACCCAGGGGAAGTAGTAAAATGACCTAAGTTGAGTGAGAAGGAATCAGAATTTGATAAGTAAACCAAATCTGTTTCTTGGGTTTTAAAAATGATTTAACAAAGAATATTATCCACTTAATTAACAAGACTTAACAGGCAACAAAGAAGAACAAAAAAACTATGGAAAACAAAACAATATAGTACTATATGATCAAAGGACAATCAAGAAATAGGTTAAAGCTGAAAAATACACTAAAAATAGAACATCTGCTCAGGGGAGGAGTTGGAATATTATAGAGACAGTGGGAGAGGCAAAATCAAGGCAGTTGAAGAGGGAAGAAAATGCAATTTTGGGTGTCTTTTTTTTTCCTATTAGGTCTCAAAAGCCATTCAAGCTCTGAGGAATTCATTCAACAGAAGTTATTATCACTAACATGTTAATGATTTTAGAGCTGCTAAAAGATTTGGAGACTGTTATGGTTTGAGTCTAGTTGTCACCCCAAAGCCTCCTGCACTGATGGGGCAGAGACTTCTAGAGTTTGAGATTAACTCATGATCCCCTGGGAGTGTGGGTGATCCACTAGGACTATAGGTCTCAGTACTGCTGGGGTTATGGGTGTGAGTGTACACCCAACCAGGTGCTGACAGCCTGACTGAAACACAAGTGAGACAGAGAGAGAGAAATACTCTCTCTGTTGCCACTATTGCTGTTCCCCCGCCATGAACCAGATGCTTTCTGCCCTGTGCTACTCTGCCTGGGAGCCAGCAGAATATGGACTGAAACCTCCAGTCACTGTGAGCTAGCTAAACCTTTGTTTCCTTCCTTTTGGGTGCTGGGTATTTATTCCAGCAATGAGAGAAAAATAGCTAAAATAGAGATCAGTAAGAGTCAGTAAACCATTGATTTTCTTTTGGTCTTGGGCTTTGTAGGAATGGAGAAACACAGAAGAAATTTTCCTATAAAAATATCTGTGCTAAAATTATGGAAAGCTTTTGTCAAGAAAAACATTCTGAAAAGTATACTGTGCTTCTAAGTCCCATACTCATTCTTGGTGTGCCAAGAATGTAAGGGCAAACAGAAATAAAATATGAGTTTCAAAATATTCAGGATAATAAGGCATTAACAGGATACACATTATTCCAGGGAGAATCTGAATGCCATGCATATCACCATAGAAATGTTATACTTATTCTGGAAGAAGGAGAAAAAAATTTATAAGATATAGATTATATTGATGGTAAACTTTGTTTCCCTTAATGTTTTAGAGGTCTGGTATCATAACTGACTTCTCCAATGGGAGAAGTGTTGTTCCAACACTCACTGTGGTGTTCCAACACATGCAAAACCATATAGACTCTCAACTATGGACAACTAACATACATGACTATCATCCCCATGATGCAAAGACCAAGAAGCTTCATTGCTTTTCTTGCTTATTGGTGAAATATCTACAAACACACTCAGATTTACAGTGGATGGCAATAAGAAATACTTAAAGAACTTCTGGATACCTAGTAGCCCTCATTACTAAAAACAAGGAGCAAAGCATTTTTTTTGAGGGGTGTAGTCTCAAATTTATAAACAAGCGCAGACATTTTGAAATATTATAAAACTCAAATTAATACAGAATGGAGGAAAGAAAAAATAAGCTTAATCTACCTCTGCAAATGAGAAGAATCTACATTGGTTCTAGTGAAAGAACCGGAGCAAAAGGAGTGTGGCATATATAGTTTTAGGTGGCATCAGAGAAGACTTTCTAGAGAAGGAAAAGATTTAAGATAGAGCAAGCTAACTGGAGAAGAGGAAAATAATTCTAGACATGAAGGCATTATAAGATGTGTCAGGGTGAAAATGAGTATGATATATAGTACAATGGTGAACAGAAAAATATTACTGCTGGACAGTAAACTATCCAGAGACATGGCTAGCAAGGACGGCCACATATGCATTACTACAAAGTCATACTTGATCTGGCTGGTATAAGAAATTCAATAAAAAGGTTTACATTGAGGAGCAGCACAGTCAGTTTTGGGTTTTAGGCGCATCAACCATACAACTTTCTGAATAAAGGATCTAAGGGCTATAAAACTTCAGGAAAGAAAAGCAAAAAGATGATGTAGTACAGTGATGGTGAACCACTTAGAGCTTTCAACGATAAAACAGCCAGCTGCAACATGCTGCGATGGTTTCACCACAACTGCTTTAGTACATTGCCAAGTAAGTAGGTTCTTAATTATAGCAATAAGTTACAGCACAGAGGAAGATGGCACATATCGTATGTCTAGGTGCCAAAAAGGTAAGATTTGATAATTAGTAACTTCATTATTAGTTGAAGTTAGAGGACAAAAATCAAATGATGCCAACACCAGAAGAAATTCTTGGCTGAAAAATTTTTAAAAGAAGATGAACTCTGCTTGACATCTTTAAGTGCTTTAAGACATCTACACACAGATACTCAGCAGACTGTTTTCTTAAACAAACAAAAAAATCTAGACATAAAAATGTGGGATGCAGAGCAGGTAGAGGATTGAGCAGATAGCCCAAGAAAAAAATGCTATAAAAAAAGATATATAGAAAAGAATGGCCAAAAGAATCTGAGAAAAAACTGAGTATTACATCATGAAGATGAAAGAGAATTCCAAACAAGAAATTACTGTAATGAGCAAATAACCCATCGCTCAGAAATAAAACTCAGTTGTGCACCTGTGTAATGCCATCATCTGGGAGGGCTGAGGCAGGCGGAGCACCATGAATTCAGGGCCAGCAGAGTCTACGTAAGACCCTTTCTCAATAAAACCAAAAATTAAAGAGAGAGATGATGCTAAAAACTGGCCCCAGAATCTGATATTCTACAAGTCACTGATTATTAGACCAGATCTCACTTCACAATAAAGCAGCACAAACTTTGAAGAAGGAAAGATGGGAGGGCCATCTGAGAAATAACATGGACATAGGACACATCATTGTTCCTTCAAAAGACTGTGCAATGATACCTAAGAAATGCTACGCTTCAGGGGAAATCTGAAAGATGAGGCAACTTACTGTGGTCTTCAACCACAGAATGTGAATTTCTACCACTAATTCCAGGACAAAAGTTTGTAGTCAAAGAAAATATATATATATTGAATACAAAATCCCATGAACTTAAAAAGATTACCATGGAGCTGGGTATGGTGGCACACCCCTGTAATCCCAGCACTCGGGAGGCTGAGGCAGGAGGATCGGTGTGAGTTTGAGACCAGCCTGGACTACCAAAGTGAGCTCAAGGCCAGCCTCAACTGCATAGCGAGACCCTATCTCAAAAAGACATAAATAAATAAATAAATAAAAAGATTACCAAACTAAACGAGGCAATGTGACTATCTCTAATAAGAAATTAAGAACAATGAAAATCACAGCTGGGCTTGTAGCTCAGTGGCTCAAGCACCTACCTGGCAAGTGTAAGGTTAACTTGATTCCCAGTTTTAAAAAAAGAGGAATGGCTGGGCATGGTGGAGCACGCCTGTAATCCCAGCACTCGGGAGGCTGAGGCGGGAGGATCAGCGAGAGTTCGAGACCAGCCTGGGCTACAAAACTGAGTTCAAGGCCAGCCTGAACTGTACAGCGAGACCCTGTCTCAAAAAGACAAAATAATAATAATAATAATAATAATAATAATAATAATAATAATAAATAAAAAAAATAAAAATAAAAGAAGAGGAATGAAAATTTAAAGGGTAGGGGTTTTGTTTGTTTGTTTGTAGGACCGGGGTTCAAACTCATGACCTTGCACTTGCCAGGCAGGCACTAGTGCCTCGGAGCTATCTCCCCAGCCCCAAGGATAGGGTTTTAATTCTGCCACTTAGTACATTTATGATTTGGGGCAAGTTACTTCTTTTCCTCTCTGTTTCCTAATCTAGTACTTGTCTCATAGGCTTATGAAAGTTAAGATAACATACCAGACTTCACAATATGTCAAAAAAGCACAGTATTAACTTTGAATAGGACTTCAAGCTTATTTTCATAAAGGATATCAGATAAAAATCATAAACTGCTTAAAGAATTTATTTTCTGCAATGTCAGGAATCAAACTCAAGGCCTATAACAAGCTAGGAAAGTGCTCTACCTCAGAGCTACATTCCCAGCCCCAACTCTTCACTTTCTAAAAGTCATAGATGGCTATGCATTTGTGACAAGTCCTCATCATATTCTGATTTGCAAGTTTATTTTTAGCTTTAAAAACAGTCCCATAACAGGGTAGGAACTACAGAAATATTACATATTATGTAAACATTACATAAACATATTACGCTACATATGTGTATCTCAGTAAAAGGAAAAACAAATAGTTAATTATAATTTCAAATTGGACAAAAAATGTTCCCTTCAATAGCACTGAGATACACCTCTCATTAATTTCGTTAACAAAGTCCACAAAGCAGAGACTTCATCTTTGTGTCAAAAATGAATTAAACATATCTTGGAACAGTAATAAGTGCTGTAATGTTGTCTCCCTTTCTAATTTACACAGGAAGCAGCCTTTAATGATACAGTATATAACTCTACCAGCCATTCCAAAGACAGAGAAAGATTCAATTATTCCCCAGATCTATAAGCATTACATATTTCCCTTATATATCAGAATTTCATTACTGCTGGAACAGACAAAAAGTCACCATACAGTAAAGATCTCATGATCAATAACCAACATGCCCAAGGATCTGCGAGAAACAATACATTAAATTTCACAATATATGGCCTCATTACTGCTAAGACAACCGCTGTCAAGTTTTAAACAAAACAACAAACCTTCCTTTCCATAAATCAAGGAGTAAAAGCATCAGTAAAGCTCGTGTTAAAATAATGAAAATACTGTACAGATCTCATTAAAATGTGAGAAAGTGATTTGTGTTCATAAGATAATTTAAGAAAATACCAATATGTTTCCTAGTAGTTACAGTAAATATACACTGTGGCCAAATTTGCATATAGAATTTCACATACAGAATTTATACCTAGATCTTTAATTCAATGGCAGTGGACAGCAACAGCAAACACTTTCTTTTACAAATATGTCTGCTCAGCAGGAATATTTCTCTTCCAAGGATTAAGTCAACTGCAAATGAATAAGCAGTTAAATATCCTCAAGACATATTGTCACTGTCATGTCTTTCTCTCTGGTTCCACTACACTTCAAGTATAATAGTTACCCAGGTTCCAAAAGCACCAGGAAACCCAGACCTGAGATGTAGGTCTAAAAACATCAGACAGATGCTACGCAACTAAAACTAGCCTGCTTGTTTGGATTTTACAATCTAACAGAAAAATGAAACCCTGTTTACCTGCTAAGGTAAATTTTCACTATATGACACAAAATAAGGGGAAAAAAGTTTCAGTACACAAAACTTTCACACTAAGAAAAGAAACCTTCCCTTTGGAGTAGCATATAGTAATGGAGTGCTGATGCTGGTAGTGAAGCTTCGAAAAGCAAAACGCCACATGAGAGATTACAAGCATTCTCAGGAAACGCACACACAAAATCCTTTGGATATAAACATATTACATTACAAACAGGAAATGAGTAGCTCTTTCTAGCATTGTCAACTACACAGTAAAAAGTCCATAAACTGAAAATTCACTCCAAAGAAGTGAGAATGAATTATGCTGTGAGATAAATTACAAGTAAAACAGAACCATGTATTGAAATGAAGGTTATAAGTCACAGGCTAAAGACAAAGTCTTTGTTATCCTCCCCAAAATGTATGCAACAGTCAACACAAAGCAATGGAGGAGTTACCCCCAAGTCAGGTCTGCCCTATGTCTGTACCAAGCACTGTTGGCTACCACGCTCCTTTTGTGGTAGGACTAGACCCTTACAAAGAAGCGATTCTTTGGCTGAACCAGGAACAACCTAGACTCCACATGTAATGGGAATGTATTTTTAAGTAACTTCAAGGAATTTAATATCTGGTCAAATATTTAATCAGTGCTATAAAAAAGCATAATTAATGAAGTGCATAGGAACACCCCCAAACTTCCAATTTCTGTCCATTGACTTCTTGTCAATGTCAGAAACAATACAAGGGTCTTTTTGTAAACTTCTATGCAGGAATTTCGGTCACATCTCCTAGGTTAGCAAAAGAGAGTTAAAAGAGGGAAATCCACTATGGAAAATAACCAGGAACTTCTTGCGATTCCTCTTGCTTTTCTCAAGGTGCGAAGCGTTCTGATGGTTTGTTCGAAAAGGGACAGCCCGCCCAGACTCAACTTCTGTGGGAGACGGGGCTCCGATCCCTCGCACTGCACCGAAACGCACAGGCTTCCGCTCCGGACTCCTGGAGGTGACACGGCTCCTCCAAGCCCAGGGACCGCCAACCGAGAAGAAACCAAAAATTCACCGAATCGCCCAGGCTAAAGCACCCGAGGGTCGCACGGGTCCACCCTCCTCAAGCGCCCGGCATCCCGCCCCGAAAGCCTGCGGGCTGCGGCACGGGCGGAGGCCGAGAGGGGCGACCGCGGAAGGCTGGCGACACGGGCAGTCACCTGTGGGGCCACCGGCCCGGCCCCGCCCCCGAGAGCCCGCCGCAGCCCCGCGGGGACCCCAGGGGCTCCGAGGAGACGCAGACCTGGGCGCGGCCACCCGGCCGACACTCACCGTCCACGGTTTTCTTCTTGAAAAGAGACGCCATGGTCAGGGACCGCGCCCCGGCGGCGGCCCGGTTCGGCCCGACCCGGCCCGAGACTGGGCAAGGAGAGGACGGCAAGGACAGGCCTTAGGGTGCCGGAGCAGGCGGAGAGGACGCGCGGGAGGAGGAGGGCGCGGGGTCTCCCGCCAGCACCCACGCGGGGCGAGAGTCCGCCAGGCCACGGCAGGGGGCCGCCTGCTGCTCAGGTGACCGGGAACTAAGACACTTTTTGGAGAAGTCACTTCTGGGCGGCGCCTGCGCACCCCGCGCCTGCGCACTGCGCCGCTGAAGCCGCCGTTGCTGCCCTCACTTCGGCGGCTGCCAGCACCGCCCGCCTGCAGCTCGCGGCGGCCGGAGGGGATGCGGGTGCGCGGCTGCCCGGGCGTCGGGGCCGCGGTTCCTGGGTGCAGAACGCAGACACACAGAGCTTTGCTGAGCCCCCTCCTCTTTGCCTTCGAGGCGGCCGGAATTTGGGGTCGCTGGGTCGAAACGCGTGACTCATCCCGCCTCCGCCCGGGCCCATTCCGAGCTGTGACCATTCCTTGGCCCTGCGTCTGAACTCTTACGAAAATCGGTGGTGGGCGGTGCAAGGCAGGGTGGGGGCGCCCCGCGGCCGTGAGGTTCACGCCCTTCACCTGCCCTCCCCGCCTACGCAGCCCGGAGTCCAGGCCGGGGTTCTGCAATAGCCCAGGACCTGCGCTCCCACCACCTGCTGTGGGGCCTAGGGTCGGGCACAGGGGATAGCTCCAGGGTGAAGACATAGGTTCTCATACAGTACTTTTCTTGGCTGGAAACATAAGAAAATGCATAAATATTTTGTATGCATACTCAAATGTCTTCAACACTATGCCTCGATTTCTTTTAATTGCTCAGGAAAAAATCATGGCTGTGCAGTGGCCCTATTAGAATATTACATGCTTTTATATTGCTGTGTAACATGGAAAAAATAGTATTAAAAGAAAAGCATAAGAAATTTTTAAAGAATTCTTGTATATCTAAATGTAAATGTGGATAATATGACCATGTGTGGTTTATACATGCATATCTCTTTTTCAGGGTATTGTTTCACTAGTTAGAAGCTTTATTTTCCTCTGAACTCATTTTCCTCCCAGTGTACTGCTAAGCAACACTGCCTTCCACAGGATAAAAGTAATAACTGTGCTGAAGGGTTAGTGAGTGTTTAACATTCACAAGCCCTATGTTTAATTCTGAGCATCAGAATATTAGCAATAACAGTTATTTTTGGATTGATGTGATTTATGATATAGGAGACATGCCAATACTGATGTCCAGATTATTTATGCTTGCATTTATGAATCATGTTGCAAAAATGCTTGAGTATTTGAGATCATCAGATTTGACTTCCCCTTCTTTTTTGGTAAGATACCAGGTAGCCACTGACAGCCCCTGCTACTGCTGGTACTAAAACGTAAGCAAGAGCCCGTTACAAGAAAACTTTCTTAGAATAGCAGCAATGTGCAAGATATTGTTTACTTCTCAGGTTTATGCAAATATCAAGGGAGTATCAAACATCTTAGATTCAACTTGGAATTGGTATTTTCTATCAATCATTGATATTCTAATAAATCGGTACAGAATGTGATAAAAGCAGTTACACATTTTTACACAGACATTTAGAAATCTCAGTATATGCAGCTTCCATCATTGCTAGCTTTGCCAATGACCCACAGCAATTATCAAACATTGTTGGATTATGTATACAACTACTTTCTTTTAGTACAGTGAGAAAAAAATTTTTTCTACCAATAATTAGAAAAATTATAACTTGTCTACACCCTGTGCTCTATATAACTGAGGACAACAATATGCATTGTATCAAATATTGGAAATGTACTACTAACATGTTTTGAAACTGTCATATTGTTATTTTTTATTAAAAGCAATTTTAAAAAATCATGGGAAAGAAAAGTAAGGAAACAAGGGAAAAATGTAACCAGGGAAGCAGTTAAAACAGCTAGTCCCTGCAAGGCATGGCCTTTCCTGAAGCGTTGAGACCCGCAGGCACGTTGGCCCTGCTGTCTTGTAGTGAAAGGCTGAGAGCTGGGCTTGAATGCACGCAAGGCAATAAGCTGCAATGCATGTGCGGAGGAACCCTGCTCCCGCTGCAGTCACCCGTGTTTTGTTATTCCTATATGATCCCCCCCACTGACCCAATTGTAACAGTTGGGAAAATGCCAAGATACTTAGCAGCAACCATATGGAAGACCCCCCGAAAGTGCACAGCGGGGGGTAAAGACAGGCCTCGTTCATGACAATAAAGATAAAATAGAAATATGGACTACTTAAAGGAAGCCCTCCAGTAGCTGGCTTCTCCCCTAGTTTGCAGCTAGCGGATTGCCCACTGATAGGCACCAATCTGCCTCACTTCCTGTCAGATTCATGGCCAAGTTCTACCCAGACATACTTTGCCTATCACCTCCTAGGCAGATGTAGCCTATTGCACTTAAATATAGTTGAGATTTTGAGACACCAAGAAGCTGGAAACTAACATACAAGGATATGTTTATTCAAAACTACTAAGCATAGGTAAAAAAAAAAAAAAAAAAATTTTTGTTCTGTTTAAATCTCATTAACAAATGAATATCCCATGTGACCCAACAGTCTTCTGTCATATTGCAATGTGAAAAACATGCACTGGCTAGCCAAGGACATGTTCTGTGCTGTATGTTGGGGAGACACTAGCGAAGAGACATATGTCGTCCTTCTCCTTACTTTCTTACCAGTTTTTATCTTTTTCTCACTCAGGTGTCGGTCATACAGACAGACTTTGACTCAGTAGAATGGAGGGATGTTTCTGACCCAAGGTCTGCTGACGTTGGATGTGAGCTGTGTAAAGCGATGAATTCAAGTCTGAAGTGTTCAAGGGCTAAGCTTCTTTATTTTTGTTATTTATTTAATTTTGTTGTACTAGGACTCAAACTCAGGACCTTGTGCTTGCCAGGCAGGCACTCGTGCCACTGAGCTATACCCCCAGCCCAAGGGCTAAGTTTTGTGGACAGAATTCCTTTAAATAATCATAACCTTGATTAAAATACCTATATTCCTTTGAAATTTTAAATTGTATTGTGCATAAAAGAGCTTCAGCAAATCCCTTGCTGTATGGTACTGCCTACCCTAAAGATAACACCTCCAAGTCTTGTTGGCTTTACTTTTTGAATTATAACATTCCACCCCTCTGGAGCATCCTGGGTAGCTTCCATCTCCTGCCTGTTTACCACCTCTCTTGCTTCCCTGCTTTCAGTTTTGCCTCCCATATTCTTATCTCAGTGTAGCAGACAGATTCTCTTCAGTTGAAAATTAGAAAATGTTATTCTGCTTCTCAAAAAGAGAACAATATGTTGTCTATTCATAGGTCTGAAACCACACACACCCTTGTCCTAATAATTACACTTCAGTTCACTTCACTTATGCACTCATTAGGTGTCCATATTTTCAGTACTAGCTGACCATCCTCATCTTTCCTTTCATTATTCCCGCCCACAATGACAGCATTCTGCAGTGCCTTCCCTTTCTTGTTCTGTGTCTTAGTTACTTTTCACTTTTTGCTGCGACAAATACCTGACACTCAAAATGAAGGAAGGAAAGGTTTATTTAGCTCACAGTTTGTGGAGGTTTCAGTTCATACTCCACTGGCTCCAAGGCAAACAAGAGCAGTTCTTTTTACGAATTTTTTATTTATTTATTTTTTCTTGTTTCAGAACTTTTCTTTGTTTATTTATTTATTTTTATGGTCAGCTCAGCCTGCCCCAAGGGCAGGGCTGGTGCAGCATGTGGTGCCGGGGATCGAACCACGGTCCCTGCAGCCACCTAAGCTTTCCTAAGCAGGCGCTTTAGACCACTGAGCCACCCTGCCAGGCCCCAAGAGCAGTTCTTGATGGTAGAAAACAATGAAGAGCGGAGGAGGAGCAGCAGCTGTTGTATCCATCAAGCCTCTTTGGTGCTCCACTGTGTAGATCAGAGCTCCTGTCATCAAGCCCCCCCAAAGGCCGGGACTTCTTCAAGGAAGTGAGGCAGGGCAGGGCCCGGCCCACCATGGTCTTCCTCTGCTCCTGTTATACACTGTTTGTGCAGAGTCACTCTGGGGTGGCCCATCTGGCCCTAGAGAGGAACCAGTCACACTCCAGGGTGGAACCAATCCTGTCCCAGGGCGGGCCCTCTGTATCCTACAGGATGGGGCCCCACAGCTAGAACCAACTAGCCCATCCATAAGCTTCCTCAAGTTGACACAATGTATCAACTACCACATTCTGTATGCTGAATTTTTGATAACACAGTGAGATTACTTTAGTAGTTTTGGAAATTGTGTTCTCTACAGTGGCTTGATTAATTTTTCATGCTTGTATTTTATAATCTGAGCAGCTGCTTTAAAGATAACTATGTAACACATTAGCCATTGTTAATCTCCTCTCATGTTTTGAATTCTGTATCATTTTTTTCTCTACAATAAAATTTTTGAAAAAGAGAATTGTTTTCTTTGAATAACATCAAACATCTAGTTAAGTAAAACTTTTAGCATGTTAGTAAATACAAATTCATACTCAACCTTTCCCAGTGTTATTCTTCATTAGGGGATAATTTTAGTCCTAATATAAAATTTTGGGGGCATCATGTAGAGGCACTCATTTTGTGTTGTTTCACTCAGAAACACTGTGAGGAATTGTTGCTATCAATAAATTTATTCATACTAAAAGCAATATTTTTTTTAGACTTTGCTTTTATAAGTTCATTGGGAGGTTTTCTCTGATTCTCAAACTAGACCCTCGCTGAGCTAGGAGAAAAGCGTCCTAAATGTATCTGTTATTCACACCTTCCGGAGCTAATCCTTCAACAGGAAGCCCATGCCACTCAGCTGGCCTGCAGCTCCCATACTCAGGCTGCAGAGGAATGATTCGGGAAAGAGCTACAGAAACGTGCTGTGCCTGCTGGTACGGCTGTACTCAACCCCTCGCTGGCTATCACCTAGCCCCAGACTCTCTACTAGAGACCCCAAATTTTATGTCCCTCTCTGGAATGTCACCCTTCCCTATCTCAGCTCCCCTATAAAATCTGCTGTTACTCTTTGCTTCAGAACAGTGGTCTTTTCAATCTTAGCCCCGCCATACCCAGCCTACAACCCTCACCATTTGCTTAAACTGCCTGACTCGGTGGTCTCAAACTATACCTCCACTTACCCTAACAGGATTTTTTGTTAAGCTTCAGTGAGACTCAAATTATTCTATTGGCAAATGGTACAATAGTCCTAGATTATGTTGATATTCCTTCTACCAGTTATAGTAACTAGACAATGAAAACATTAACCTGGACATAATTCATTCTTGAGAAAACAAGGTTCATTCTAAGTATTCAATATTATCTTTGTAAATATTAATGTATTTTAATCTAATATTGTGGAGTATTTCATAACATAGTTTCCTCCTCTTTGACAACTGGAATGTTTGTTGCTTTCCAGTCTCTTGTGGTCTTCACCTATAATTTGAACAGATCCTGTTTTCCGCACTCTGGCTGTGAAGCCCGGGTATATTGTGGTGAAGATGTGCTCATTGTGGACAGAGACTGCTCCAGCTATGTCAGGTTCAGCAACTGTGAAGCAGTTAGACCCAATGTGAGTCATTGAAACTCTTCCCGTTTATTTCCTCGCATCTGAGATAGATTAGTACTGCCTTTATCAGTCATTGTAAAGATTACAGGAGCTAATATAAGAAACCAAGGAGTAGCTAATGTATGATGTCTGAACCATTTGTGCTGCTACAATAAATGCCATACACTAAGTAATCTATAGGGAATACACATTTATGTCTCAGTTATAGAGGCTGGGAAGTCAGACGTCCAGGTATTGGGATATTATGGATTGTATCTGGATTTGCCCCCAAAACATGTGTGCTCATAGGAAAGGCATTTTATATTTAGGATGTGTGATTGTGGATTAATGGTGTGATACTGGGACTAAGGGTGTGTGGTAACTAAATGGCTTTAGCATCATTCTGGGTGCAGACACAGGAAGCCCTGACCCAGGTGTGGGTGGCTGCAGTCAATACACTGGTAGGCTAGATGAAATAGGAAAGGAAAACAATGGGGCGGTAGGCTCAGGGCTGTTGCCTGCTGTCTTCTCCCTGCCGTGCCATGAACTGCTTCCCCTCTAGGATACCCTCTGCTGTGAGATCTGCCTTGAACTGAAAGTTCTACAAAGTGTGAGCCCAAATCAACCTTTCTGCCTTTACCTTGTGGGAGTGGGGTGCCTGGTCTCACTAGGAGAAAAGGCATTTGTGTTGTCCCGCGAGCACTGCTCTCTGTTTCCAAGATGGCCCCTGTGGCCTCATCACCCAGAAGGGAGCAGCGCTCTGTGCTCTTGAGGCAGAAAGGACAGAAGGCAAAGTTGGAAGGTAGCTCTCAGGCCCCTTCCCCACTCATCCCACTCCTGCAGACTCTACCTTCACGGCCTGACACCCCCAGAAGGCCTCACTTCTTAACGGTGCCTGTGTAATCATGTTTTAAAATGTGAATTTTATTTTAGTCCATAGCACATAATAAGTACCGAAAAGGTCTGTATAATGGTTCCCAGCTCTTAGCACCTGTATTTTCTCAAGAGTTGGCTCTTTATTCTGAATTCCACTCTTCTGCAATAGAGAAAACATAAGTCAGAAGACATTCTGATTTTGATTCATTTTACCTGAAGTATACCAGCTATATACTGTTTTTATTGTTCTTAGTTTTTCATGTGCTGACTTGTCTTGTGAATAGAGTTCTCTAGAACAACAGAATCAACAAGAACGTGCACACTGGGACCTTAGTTCACAAATGCCTTTGCTTGTGAACAACTTGGTTTGTACACGGAAGCCCATTGGCAAAATTCATTTTTGTCTGCAGACACCAGACACAACCATGGCCACCTTCTTCATACCAACCTCAACGTGGCCATCTTTTGCAGAATCATAGAGCTAACCATGTTGGTGAACTAAGGTCCTATCTCATGTTTTTTATAAACTATCTAAAATTAGTCAAGAAGGTGGACTGCCACAGCCATCTATATCCTGGAGAGCAGGAGATCCAGTAGCTACCCAGTCCAAGAAGCGTGAAGCCTCAGACGGCCATAAAGAATGCAGTGTTGACCTAACACCAAAAGCTGCCAGCTCCTTAGGGAGTTGCTCTGTGTGAGCCTAGCTTGAAAGGCCGAGGTGAAGCCTAAGCCAGTTCTGCATAGCCAATGGCAGTGGCAAAGGAAGTCCCCAGGCAGGCAGAAGAGAGATGTTCAGCCACTTCGCCTGTGCTGCATCTCGGCTGTAGAGCTATTGGACGCTGCTGCCCACAGTCTGGGACTGTCTCCCCTTCAGTGTGGCCGCCTCGGTTGCAGTCCTCTCTAGGTACACCCTCCCCACACACTCTCAGCACTGTGCTCCCCAAATCCGCTGGGCAGCTCCTAACTGAAACAAGTTAACAATCACAGCTAATGACCACAGTTCGTTAGAGGACTCCGTATCTCACGTTAATGTTTACGAAAAGAGAACGTTCCACTCCAGTTTTATGTTAATCTTTTCTGTCAGCTCCATATCTTAGACTTCTTGAGTTCTGATAAAAAGGGTTGTCAACTTGTGCAATAGTTTTCTTATTAAAATATAAATAACAATAGAAGCATAATGTAGTAGTATATTAATATTAGTTTCCACATTTTCAAGACAGAATGACATAATTTGGTACACTTATGTTGACCCGATGCAGTTAATTTCAAGTTCCCATATGTAGCCATAATTATCTGGCTCCGTAAGTCACACGGAGGCTGAAGAGCCTGTTTGAAGGTCGTTGAATAGTTCTGTTAGTGACAGATAAGAATTTAGAATGCAGGTTCTGGTGTTACTCCCCACTTTCACCTAGGTTCAAACTTGGGCACCGTGTAATCTTTTACTACCTTACTATCTTTTACCATATTTATATTTATTTTTATTGATTTATATTTATATTTATTGATGTATATTTAGCATTGTTACTATATAAATTATGACTATTCATAAACAATAATAATAACTATGTTCATTTATACATCACTTAAAATTCATTTAGAATTGTATAAACTTAGGACACAAAGTCATCATTTGGAACATCCGAGTCATTCATTTCCTGCATCTTAATCCATTGAGGATCGATAGTAAAATACTGGGACTGGGTAAATAGAAGCAACAAATGTATTGTTCAGAATCGCATCAAGATGCCTTCAGACTCTGTGCGTAATATGCAGGCTCTTGGTTTGCCCCTCATAGGGCTAAAGCAGAGAACAAATTCAGGCTCCTTTATAAGGAAAATAATCCCATCCATGGGATGAAACTCCATGACCTGTTCATGTTCCCAAATCCCATCCCCTAGTACTGTGACAGTGCAAATCACATTGCAACATCGAAATACCAGAGAGGCAAAAACATCCAGATCACAGCAACGTGAGCAGGGCACAGAGGTAGCTTGAATACATTACACAGTCAATAAAGAACTGAGCCAAACACTATAGGAGAGCAGATTGCTTTCCTTTCTCTTCCCACTCCTTGCTCTCTGTTCCATTCCCACTTTTTTTTTCCTTCTATTTCTTCCTTTGTTTGGGCACATTGGAGCATGATAGCCAACATACAGTTTCTGTCCAACTGTTAGTATTATTTCACCGTATGAAGGACAAAATTTAACGAATCATATTTCCTACCTAACCGCGTAGGCTATTGGCCAGTGTCCTTACTGTTTCTACTAGGCTGCGTGCTCAGAGGACAGGTGGGGAGGGCACACACAGCTAAGGTTGCTCTGTTCAACGTTCAGACACAAAAGCTTGCAAAGCTTGGCTTTAGGGAGTGGCTAGCTGAGAGAAAGCCTGTCTACTCTCTGCTGCACTCATCCATTCTCATTGTTAGTGTTAATGCCTAGTCTTTCCTGCCAACCTTTGAATTTCTCTAAATATAGAGCAAGAAAGCAGCCTTTATTCTTCCTGACTAAAGGGCAATGATCAAAGAAAACTACATGAAACAGATCCAATTTGTATACATTTCAAGGCAAACAATGTGTGGAACGGTCGTCCATCTTTCACTATCCAAGCCTTAAAATTTAGGCTTTTCCTGAAATTGCTTCACCTATACTTTATTTCAGGAATGTACCTCATTCCTCTGTTTGTCCCATCTTGCTTTTAAAAAGATATGCCATAAAGAATGAGTCAGACTATGCAGACGCTTACTCAATGGAAAGCTAAATGAGTACCCTAAATGTGAGCAGCTGCACATCATTGGTTTTATAGTCTCTAAGACTTCATGTGTTATCTGCCGCTTGGAACAACATGATCTTTTCTGAAAAATAAACTAAACTTTGCCCTGAATTCCTCTTAATGTTAATAGGAGTTGCACATGAGTAAATCAAAAGAGAATTTGTGCCCCCTGGCACAACAGAACATATGTATATATTTGCTCTTCAATTTAGTGAGGACTCTAGAATACAGAAATACTACCATACAAAATAGAAATGAACTCAAACTTGGGGGTAATGGGTTTGGATGTTCAATAAAATAAAACTATAATAGCTATTACACTTTATATTTTAAATGAATAGAAATTAGGCGAAGCTCTGTTGTTCAATGTCAGTAAATTAGCAAGATTGAATAATTTACTAAGACAAAACACTGCCTTTTGTATACAAATAAAATGACCTTTTATAATGGTACCCATTTCAAGCTATATTTAAATGGCTTCCTCTTCATTGTTTTATTTAGTCATGTGACAAATCCATACATAGGCCCTATTAAGAAAGGTATAGTGATGTTTAGATATTCTGAGGGATCAAAAAATGATATACATATGGATTATATTCTACAGAATTTAAAAATCTAGTGAAGTTATTGAGTTCACCAGGAATTAAAGGTGAAGTTATGATATGTGGCCATACTATTTGAGATCACTAACAAAATTATGTAATTAATTTGTCAGAAAATCTTTCTGAGTGTTCAGCTATAATGTGTGTATTGTCTTTAGAAATATATTCTCAGTTGTAACAGTCTCCTCTTACTTTTGCTTCATGTGCATGGAAGTAATTCAGAAGCTCCGAGGTACCTAATGTCACATGAAAAACTTAAATGATTTGAGAGTAATAAAAATTTTGATAAGGCCGGCCAAATAGCTCAGCAGATTAAAGTGCCTGCAAGCAGACACAGGGGCTGGGGGTTTGATTCCCAGGCCTGCCATGCCAGCCCTGCCACCCCATACTGAGAAGGCAATTGAGACTGGGTGTGGTGGCCTGTGCCTGTAATCCCAGCTCTTGGGAGGCTGTAAACAGGCAGATCACTGTGAGTCCAGTCTAGTAGTGAGACCCTGAACACCCTGTAGACCCTTCCCTAAAATACGAAAAAAGAAAAGAAATTTTTGATACAATGAAATATAAGAATGTCCAAAATATATGTGGGTGATGAAAAGACAATGAAGCATACAGGCCCTTAACTTACAAACACAACTGTAATAATAAGTAGTATCTGAATGTATGTAATGATCAGGTTTTGTTGTTGTTGTTTGTTTGTTTGTTTGTTTTTGTCATTTCTGGTCCTAAATTTCAATATGATATGAGTTTAAAACAAAACCTTCAAATTACCAATTGGTACAAAATGGCTTATGAAAAATGTAATCTGTAACAAAAACCTGGTACTGAGTGTGAAGAAGGTTCCACCATGTTTTCAGCAAAGTTTACCAACACTCCAACCAGGAACTAAAAGCTTGGACGTTTACAAGAATTTGGTAAAATGTGGGCTTTTCCTGAACTTTCTTCATCTGTAGAGAGCAGGAGATATATTCTCTGGGAAATACATCGGTAGTATAACTGATTAGTAGACAAGCCCTATGGCTACTTTCCATGGAGACTGGGCCCTAAAGAGCAGTTATGGGAGCCAGGGCTCCCCTCCTACCAGACCCAAAGTGTGGACTACCCCCATTTTCCCTTTGCAATACTAGGCATTGAAACCAGGGACTTTGCACTGACCTACATCCCCAACCTTTGGCCAGGCCTGGCTTTTTAATGATTAGACCGGAGGAGCACAATGTATCATGTTTTATAGTTTAATATGCAAATCGCTTATTTCTAAATTGTTCTGTGAGAATTACAATTCTGGTTGTAAGTCATCATTCCAAACCTTGTAAAATTGGAATATTACTTTTATATTAGAGAAACTTGAATGATCAATGATAAAGATATGAACGTGTGGTTTATTGGAAATTTATAGATAAAATGTATTCATCCCCAGTTGTGTGACTGCTGCCCACCAGAATAACTTTCACAAGTTTCTGGTAATTATAAAAGCAATAACCCAGTATAGCTATGGGCTGTTCTATATGCACAATAAAAAACTTATCAAGGTGTATTTAGAGTTTCCACCAAGTTAAAAAGTTTATTTTCAATGGGAAAAAACACTCAAGAAAAATAACCTGTATTACAAAAATTAAATTTGTAGTTCAACATAGCACACTGAACTTTAATGTAAGAGAAAGCTCTTTGAGTCACAAACATCTCTTGTTTTGTTTTGTTTTGCCTTTATTCTTTGACACTAGTAGCTGCATTCAGAAATGGGGAGAGTTTCAGGTCTCATTTTGAGTTTAGATAAAATGGGACATAGAGTTATAAGCAAAGCTATTTGAGGCTTTCTCCCCTTACCTCTTTCTTAAATAGCCTGCTGTGGTTTTCTGCCAGAAGTCTGTTCTATTAATTTTTTGTTCTTACTATAACAAGTTACCATGAATTTAGCTGCTTAAGCAATCCATATTAGTTTTGTGTTAGTTACAAATTGGATTTCATGAACCAAAATCAAAACTTCATCAGGGCTGCGCTCCTTGTGGGGTTTCTGAGGCATCTGTTCCTCACCTTTTCCAACACCTGGATGTCAGCTTCGTTGTTTTGTTGTCCCTTATTTCATTTTTGGAGCAAGCAACGTAGCGACAATCTCTCCCTGGATCTTTCTCCTTTTGTCTTGGTTTAAGGACCCTTTGCAATATATTATGCCAAATCAGACATTATAGGATAACAGCCTGCGATATAGCTCAGTGGACTAAACCCTTGCTTAGGTAAGTGCAGGGGCCGCAGTTCGATGCCTGGCATCGCATGTGGTGCTCGCACGGGCCCTGTATAATACAACAGACATAAAAGAAACCCTTAGAAAGATATTCCAGGGTAAACTCTGTTTTAAAGTCAGCTACTGCGCTGGCCAGATAGCTCAGATGATTAAAGCTCTTGCTTAGGGAAGCACAAGACTGTTGCAGGTCATTGAATTATAGGAGCGTTATCTCAGAAGATGGCTGCACTACTGCGTTAAGGGACTCAGTGTGCTGTCAGTAGGCGGGGCCCAGTCACAGATGAGCCACTGGGGGGGGGGGCACCTGAAGAAACGCCCCACCCCCACCCCTCCTTTTCTCCCTCTGCTTCCTGGCTGAGGTCCCAGAGCACCTTCTCCTTTGCTAGACTTCTCTGCCAGCCAATTCCAGGAAGAACTTGTGAAGCAACATAAACTTCTCATAGGCGTTGGATACTGTGTCTCCACGACAGAGAAGTGAGTAAGTCACTGATGGTTTTGAACTGTTTATTGTTCGGCATTGCTCATAGTTTCACATTTTGCAATTTCGGATGTTGTCAAATTGTTTTTCCATTCTAATTTTCATAAAATAAATAGAGATAAAGGAACTCTAGGTCACTGTTTTCTTGAGACTCGGTTAACTTCATGCTTTAATTTTTGCATCTAGGATGAGCAAACCCAGCCCACGTGGCAATTTTGGGACTTATGCAACATGCCAGGAGCTCTGGGAATGAGGAGCGAGAGTCTTGTCACCTCCAGAGCCACCTGGACTGGACAGTGGTGATTTTTGCCTAGAAATAAATGGAAATGCATGTTAGGCTGGGGTGAGCTGACCCACCCTGAGTCAGCCAAGGAAGGCCACCCCCTGGGGCTGCGTTGGAGCTCTGCCCACTGGGAGCACCTGTGTGAGCTTGTGGGCATCCTGCGGACCTGCTAGCACTTTCCTGACTCAGGGCTGCCTGCACACCTCCAAGAAGGGAAGCACTTCATCTGGAGCCTTCTCCTGGGGGAACTGAATGCTCGGGGGTGGGGGAGGTGAGGCTCTAGCTGTACGGAGGGTTTAGTCCTGAGAACTGCTGAGTAATTAATTACACACCCCACAACTGCAAGGATGGTGTTTCCAAAAGGAATTTTTCTATTTTCCTTTGGAATCAGGATCTTCCAGAGATGGAGGTGTGGGATCACCTGACTGATTCTGCCAGGAGGAGGTCAGGAACACCGGATGCATGAGTCAGAGCCAGGACAGAGAGGCCAGGTCCCTCGTGTCATGATCGTGGCTCACCTTTGTCCAAAAGCATCTTATGGGTACGTGGAGCTCTAAAACATGAATCTTTGGACTAAAGCACCAAAGAGGTACTTAGGCAAAGTACTGGGACTTTGATTTGATCCCCAGCACCACAAACTGTCTCGGCCCTGCCCCCGAGGTATGCTGAGATCATGGCTGAGACTGGGCATGGTGGTGTACACCTGTAATCCCAACACTTGGGAGGCTGAAAACAGTAGAATCGCTATGATTTCTCTGTGTATACTGAGACCCTGAGATCCTGTACTAAATATTAAGCAAAAACAAACAAAAACATCAATTTTAATGTAATCTGCAGCCTTCGTTCCCTCTTGTGTCTTCCCAGCCCTGTGAATGAATTCAAGGCCTGTGGATCGTGATGCAGGTATCTTTGAAGATGCTCATTCTGCTTAACAGAGTGGAGAATAAATTATAAATAAAGGGCAAATCAATTGGCCTTGCACAGTATTTCTGTACTGTTGGTTGTAGACCACTTTTCCAGGGGCACCTAATGCTCTCCTGTATGGATACCATGGGCACCGTTGACCTTACTGACACGAGTATACTATTCTGTTCTCTCTGCACTTATGGTTGACTGTGTTCAAAATGTTAATCTTTTTGTCTGGACTTTGGCAGAAGTTCTCCTTGCTTATTGCCAACAGTGGCAAACTTTTTACCAATAGAGTACTTAAACTGTAACCCCAAACCATATATATATATATATATATATATATATATATATATATATATATATCCCAAAGTCCCAATACTGCTGCTGAACCTGAACACTGAGGTTCTAGGTTAACAAAGATAACTCACACAACTTGCGACATCATCACAGAAGGGATCTGCATATTCTGTGTGACATACATGACATAGGTTCTCCGTCAGGGCTCTACGCTCCTCCGATCAGTCCTCACAGGTTTCTAGGACAGAGAAAAGACACTAGAATAAATTGCATTAGGGCATGACAATTTTTATTGGAGCACCATTCAATTAAAGCTTTCTTTCAACTTCTGCCTTATGGATATCATGCCTTACTTAGTGCTTAACAGAAATTTTATTTAATTGATTTTTAATTTTGGTTTCAAGCAGCATGGTATTTCATGTGTTTGAACAATTTTTTTTGTTATATTCACTATGCATAGGTGACTCATGAAAGGCCAATAACTATTTGTCATTTCTAGTCACAACTATACAATGGACACTTAGCTTGTAATTGAAATATATTTCAAAAATGCATATTTGGATAACAGCCCAATTTTATTGTGAGACACAGTAAGCAGAATTAAACCAACGTTCCCAATAATTGTGTTTATTCATTCATATAGCTACTGTCCTTAAATTAATATGATAATTTTAGATGTTAAAGGGACCCAAAGACCACCTATTACAACCCCTTCATTTTATAAATGAACATACAGGGACACATAAAAATATTTTTCAAATTTAAAGTTGGTCTCTAGTAAATTTATGTTTTGTTCATTTGTTTGTTTGTTTGTTCATTTTTTTGATGGTACTGGGGATTAAACTCAGGATCTTGCACTTGCCAGGCAGGCACTTATGCCACTGTGCTACAACCCTAGCCCCATGGCAAATTTATGAATACGAACCCAAATGACCCTTTTCTCTAGATAATGCTTGTTCTAAATTATAAATATATCTGAAAGCATCAGAAAATTAAGAAAAAGAAAGTCAGTCTCTTACAAGTCTGTAAGGCAGTCATTTATAAATCTCCAGTCTTCCCTATGGTCAGTAGATTGGCAAATGAAGAAAGGATGACAGCTCCTTCTGACTTTAAGATCCTGAGTATGATTCTTGGAGCTCTTTGAAACTTTTGCACAAAGCTTTGGTAAGCACTTTCTCATTCTATGAGGTACATTTGGGGTACAAACCATCCTGCCCGTATTGTCTGTCATTCTACGTAGGGATTTAGAAGAGTCCTCATGGATGTTATAATAAAGATATTCTGATTTGGATGCTGAAAGCTGACTTTATATCTGAAGCTCACTGGAGGCTAGACCATATCTGCCACTGAAAAGAATGAAGCAGACACGGGTTTAGTTAAAACATAAGGTTTTGAAATCTTGTACACAGTTTGCTAGGGAAATTTAAAAGTGATAATGCATACCTCCAGATCACTGCTCAATTTCTAGGTGACAAGAAAGAGTTCTTATCTTTCACAGCTCTCTCATGCACCATCTGAGGATGTACTGGTTTGCAGGGCAGGGTAGAGCCTGGGAAAAGTCAGTAATATTTCTGCTGGACACATTCTGTGTTGCAGAAGAAACAGCTATAAAAATAAAAAATCAGAGACAAAAACTCAAAATTACAGAGAGATCCAGATCTTCCAGAATGCAGTTTAAAAGTGAACAATACAACAGTTTTTATTTCAAAAGAATGCTTCCTGATTAGGCAAACATGTATAATAGATGATCAGAATTATTGGTCAATAGGAAGCTATATATTTGGCGTAGACTATGGTTAATCAGAATCATTTCACTAATGGCTGGCCTAACAAGGAAGGGCATATACTTTTCTGTATTTTACATATAACCTAGTACATAGATAGGTAGAGCTAAGCGAAGTTGATTTTACCAAGGGAGATTGGAGACTCTCTTTGGGCATCATAAATACAGTTTTCCATCTGCCTGAAACTGTTTAGGTGAAACACGCCTGAAGTCAGGGCTGCATCAGATGATCTCTGGGGGTCTCTTGCAGCCTTCTGAGTCTTTGTGAGAAATTTCTAATCAGCATGTTAATGAGTCTTTTAAATTTGTATTCTGGTTTCCTTGAAGATAATTATCAGAAACAGTAAGTGGAGAACAGCATTTCTATGTGCCTATTTAAAAGAAGAAGGGAAAGAAAGAGGGAGAGAGGGAAGGAAAAGAGAAGATTCTGTTTGAAAGTTAAAAAAAAAAACTTAAAAAGAAGCAATAAAATGTGACCCACTGCATATCAGAAAAGCAATTACCTGGGAAGGTAACATGTCATTGGTCTTGGTCGCATCTGAGAAAGTCCAAGGCTGAGGCTCCTGTTGCCCATTCTTACAATGTCTGATGTCTTGCTGTGTGACCCAGGGCAAGTCACTTGACCTTAGTCTCCTCATCTGAAAACACAAGAGCCCGGGAGCTGTGCTTGATTACCTGACTAATGTCAAGCTACAGGAATGGAATGAAGAGTGAAATTTCAACTTCGACTTCACTGATACTGCAGCAGTGGCAGATGGGAATGAAGGAAACTGGGCTAGCCTCTGTGCTCACTAAGGGACAGAAAAAAAGGCTCAGTGACCTGGTGGTTAAACTCAGTAGAGGCTTTAGGGAATCTTAATTTCATATACTTTCTAGATAACGCAAATAGCAAAGATTTATTTGGATTTCTGCACAGGGAAAAATCGATTGTGAAATTATCTTTTGTGCATAGCTTATCTAGTTACTTCAAACTTGGAAGAAAAGGTATTAGGAGAACCTGCACTCAGATAGGCCAGTATCTTTTATTCTGCACTTAGTTTTTAAAGAGGAAATACACTTAATAACAATAATAATAATAATGACATTAAACTTATGCATAACATGGAAGACCATTCTAAGATCAGCTAAATACTTGTGATTCCTTTTAGAGAAGACAACAATGATGGAAAAGGTTGCATTAAAATGAGTAGGAGCTCTGAACACATTCGCAAGTTAGAGTGTTTGAATGAAAATAATAAGCATTATCTTTACTTTAATAAATATTTTCATTAAAGTGAAAGGGTTTAATTTTTGCTGCAGTTGACATTTTTCGGTTAAGTTGAAATTTTATGCATCCTTTTGCTCATAACCATTAAAGACAGGGCAGGGATATCAGGGAATACTGCTCTGCTGGAGGTTTGGGGAATCATAAATTCAGGTTCTAGCTACGCTCTTCAGCTTTTAGGTGTCATTATGTCTTTGTCTCACCATCTGTACTGTATGAATAATCATATTTTGTTAACTCACAGGTGTGTTGTAAAAGATAGACAATAAAAAGTAACTCTAAATGTACACATGTTCTCAGGTCCAAGACAGAAAAGAAAACAGAGTTAAGAGATACATGAAACTCCGTCAGAATCAAATTGAACCTGAAATCAGAAAGGTTTTCTAACAATATTTATTTTCTTAAATTTTCAGATAATTTTTTCTCCTTCCGAAGTTGGTAAGGAACAACAAAGAGGAAAAATATATCCTGATTTATGCTTCCCTTGGTATCTTTTACATGCATGACCAGCTAACTGTAGGCTCTCACTCTAGGTCCATGCAGTGTTCACACGATGTGACAACTTCATTTAAAGAATCGGACAGTGTACTTTACCTAAAAAGCAGAGACTATAGCAACTAGAAGGACTTGGAGCAATTTCATTTATTTACTTATCTATGTGCTTGGTGCAGGGTCTCTCTATGCCGCTTGGACTAGTAGTGATCCTCCTATTTTCAGCTTCCCCAGGACCTGGATTAAGAGCTGTGGGTCTGGGGATTGAACCCTAGCCCCTGGGCTTGCCCAAGTAGGTGTTAGTCTGCTGAGCTATCTCACTGGCCCAAGATTTCTTTTAATCTTTAATCTTTCCATCTTGCTATTTATTAACATGCCACACGTGAAAGACCTAGAGGGCCTCTGTGTCCTTCCCTTATAAATATCCGATTCCAAAGGCACCACTTAGAAATTTCCAAGGTCAGCTATCTTCTGCTCCTGAGTATTTAGACACAGTTAGAATAGAAAATTCAGAATAGATGTGGCGCTAGGCGCTAACTTTTCTTATTAGAAGAGTATCCTCCAATATGGAAAAAAATCATTTTGATTCAAGAAATGACCCTATTTGGTAACTTCTAAGGAGTTATCACTAATGGTAGTGATTTTCTGGCCTGTATGAGAAAACTAAGAAGCTCATTTTCTCCTGTTTGTGCTTGAGAGAACGCTTCTGATCAGTACTGCCTGATGAAAATCTTTGAAGTCTTCATGCCTATTCTCCATGAAGAAAACCAGAGTTGGAAAATGATGTGTTTCTAAGTCCTTTTTTAGTATGGCTTTCTGGGAGGATTTTGCTCTTAGTGTTATTTCTACTATCTTTTGCCAAGCTCCTTAGCTTTTTCCTTTTGTGAAAGATAAACGTCTTACAAAAGATAAAAATGAGCACCACAAATAAGCTGTTTAGGCACCCAGGTCCGGTACCAGGAAAGTCAGAGGGAAAAAGCATTTCAAGGATGGATAGTAAAAACTGTTAAAATCATGTACAGTGGAGAAAAAGTGTGAAGCCGAGAGAAGGCCGTTTTATTTTGTGATCATCATTTATGACCTTCAGAAAGGCGGTTTCAATTGTAGAGCAGAAGAAGGTCCAAATACAGGGAGGTCAAGAGCAAGGGATGTCGAGAAAGAAAGTGGGGGGGGGGCAGAAAAAATAAAATAGACTTCAAAATTTGAAATTAAAATGAAAAGATGTCCAAGAGCCTTGGAATACACCCTCTCTATCACGCTTCGTGCCTTCTTGTGGTGTGTGAAGCTCTAAGATTATTCTTTTAGTAAGTGGAGAAAGACAAGAAGCCTTGGCTCTCAGGCTAAACCCAAGGCTTCCTCTAGTCTGTGCCCTAGCAACAATGCTGAGGTGTCCAGACCTGCTGTTACTTTAACTGTCCTTTGCCTCTCCCACTACCACCCTTCTCCTTGGTACTTGTTCTTGAAATCCAGTGGTATACTTTGCAGTTAAGGCACCTGGTAGTGTTGACTTAGGATTTCATCCTATGTTTAATGCAGCATAGATTTCAGCATCTGAATTCTTTTGAGTGTAACATAGTAAAAGCAAAATGTATGGATAGAATTGGGAAATGTGTACAGCAGAGACAGTTATGGAAGATGGTAGCAGTATCACTTATCAAACTGAAGCTTATCTATATTGCAGTCCCCTAAGGTGCTTATGTATGTTCACAGGTATGTCAGGCTATGGGCAAAAATGTGGGGTATCCTTGTGCTATGGTTTGTGTCTAGTTGTCCTCGCAAAGACTCATGCCATTGTAGAGTGGCTTCTGGAGTTTGTGATTGATTCTTGATCCAACACTGGGATAGTGGGTGTGAGTGCTACTCCCAGGCCCTGGGATGGGTAATCTGCATTACAGTGTAAGAAGGGGAGAGAGGCCAGCTAGCTGAGGGAGCTGCTGCCCCCGCCCCTCCCTTGGACCTTGACTCTTTGCTGCCTTCATCGACAGCTGCTCTGGGCCATGTGCCACTCTGTCTTGGAGCCAGCTGAGTACGGACTGAAACCTCCGCTAACTGCAAGCTAACAAAACCTTTCCTTCCTTCATTTTGGGCATCAGGTATTTTGTCCCAGCAATGAGAGAAGCGTAAATGAGACACCTTGGAATAAAGGGAGATCCTTGCTTCTGCAGTGGAAGCAAGGCGAAGGAGTCCACCTATAAGGATGGTGTGTGTGAAAAGGTCGCCACATGAACACTGTACTACCTCACTCCTGACACTGTTATTCTCTAAGTAATACAGGAACCAAAGCCACCTATTGAGAGAGGCAGTAACTGGGTAAACTTGTCACTCAAGAAAAAAAAGTTTTAGAATGTGTTGAAATCCCTAGGAAGTCACACTACTTTGCTCTTATTTATTTATTCATTTATTTAAATATACTTGGTGCAGGGTGTCACCATGCAGCTTGGACTCCCCAACACAGGGACCACAAGTGTAAGCCACCACACCTGGACCCAGTGCCTGGTCAGCCGGCCCAGCTGTGGGGCCGGCACGACATGTGGTATAGAGCCCTGACCCTGTGTTTGTCTGAGCAAGTGCTTCATTGGCTGAGCTATCTCGCTGGCCCTATTTTGCTTTTGGTAAGGTATAATTTATTTTCTAACATTTTAATAGCTGATGGTAACTTACAATCACTGCTGATTAAATGTTGAAGTAATTGGTATTTCCAGGACACATGGGAACTCTATGGTGTCTGTTTGTATTGTCACTTAAGTTGAGTTATGTGCACTTTTTAAAATGTCACCAGAAAAGGTTTCTCTGTGATCCAATATTGGAACAATCAGCTATCTTCTACTTCGAAGGGAATGGAAACAAAGAGCTGGAGCATGAATGTGATATTAGTGGAGCAAATATTCATCAGAGGAGGGAGAACTCACTTATAAAATTTCCTGAAAGTAAAAAAAAAACTTCAATTAGATTTCTAAAGAGAAGATGTTCGTATATTTATTATTGACATGCTTGTTAACATTTTACAATTACATGCCAAAAAATACAACTATAGGCAAGTGATGTCACTATATGCTTGGGAAGAGATTAATGAACTTCCAAAGCAATGAGCAGCTGGTGTGAGTAGTCCGGGGTAGTACAGGATTATCTGTAAAGTGTGTGACAGTCATTTATCAGAAATTTCCAGCTAATTAAATAGTAGTAGTTTTTAATTTTAGTAACATATGATTCAGTTGATGAGATCAATTAATGTAAATGTGGTCAAATGCGATAAACCTGTGAGTGCTGGAGCAGTTTGACCTATGTCACAATTATCTTGTCAAAACTAGAGACATTAAAAATGATCATTACCAGTGAAGGAGAAAGGCATTGCTATCACTGCGAGCTTGTGCGTGGCTGCCAATGGTTAAACATATATATTTTTTTTTATTAACACATTTTCTGTGCTGTCTTTTTAACCTAAAAATATTTCTGTATTTGAAGACGCACGTGAGCAGGTACACACAGGTATGCATAGACTCAAACACAGATAATGGCTGAGATGATATATGGGTTATCTATCATGTAAAGTGGACACCTAGGATCCATTTCTAAGGGTCAGTATTTTACTTTTTTATTTTAATTAGTAGACATTCATCAGCTGTGTTTCAAAATAAGCTATAGAGTTGTTGCCCTCAGAATAAGTGGACAAAAGCATCCCTACGGTTTTCGGTCAACCAACCTTCTCCTAAAGACCATTTGAGGAAGATCACGAGTTCTTTTCGTTGAAGGAAAACTATCTCTTCACACTTGCAGGCCATATTCACTAAGGACTTGATATTAATACCTACACAAGAAGAGGCAAATACTAGAAGGAGAGCAGAGTTGGACAGGAACCATTTATATTATCTTTGATACTTCTCCGTAACTTGAAGGTCATTCCAATATAAACGGTGATTCTAAAAGAAAGAAAATAACAGTTGCAAGATCTAAATTTGTCAAAAAGAAATACCTGCGCAAGGAAAAATTAAAAAAAAAGTCACTGATGACTAAGTTGAAAATGGATTCAACACACGCAGGCTGCAGAGAAGCATATTTTTGGGGAATTCTGCAACCATCGAAATTGAAATTTCAGTAAGTCATGTAATTTGCTTGAGCAATGTCATCTGCTTATATTTATCTTAATATATATGCATAAATTTGTTTATAATTTCAGCACAGTTAAATAAATCAAAAAGAGCTATTTCTTTAGTTGTAAAACTTTATAAACTGTGAATTTTAGGAAAGCATCCTGTGGAAGCTTTTTTTTGCCTCCTTCTGAGTAAGACAAACAGTAATGAGACTTCTGAATATTTTTGACATCGTAGGTTACCTGAGGCACCATAAATGGAATATTTGTTATCTTCCACTTACATTTCTTTTTAGTGCCACAGACTAATCCATTTGTGAGTTTGTAACGAGTAACAATTCATTATTCTAGGAATTCCACTATAAATAAGGAATAAAAAGTTTAATTAGGTACAAACTTGTGTTAAAAGTGTTCACAATGTATATGAGAAAAGCAGAAGTACTCGTATCAAATATAGGATGTATTAATCATGATGTAACACATAATCACTGCTATAAAGGTATATGTAAAACATTATTACTGGGGCATCTATAGGGAATTCATGGCTCAGCCTGGAAGATTCTAGGAACACTTAAAAGAATAGGAACTAAATCATGAAAGATAGTTCACTACACAAAGAAAAAATAAAAGAGACTTTGACAAGGAGGAACAAGATATGTAAAGTGGTGATAAAGTAAGCTGGAATATTGAATAATACTATGAAGATTAGAGCGGTAGAAACACTGGAAGCAAAGGAGCTTCCAGGGGTAAGCTGGAACCAGCCTGCTAGGTATCTTTTCTGAAGTGACAATTGTAATAGAAATCACTAAAGAATTTTCCGTACAATTAGAAGTATTTTACTTTTAGTTGTGGTAAAATATACATAAAGTGTGATTTATCACTGACAAGTGTACTATTTCTTGGCATTAGGTGCATTTGTATTGTGTTGCTAATATCTGATTTTGAGAAAATAATTTTATGGAGGAAGAACAATGGATGAAGTTGACTGGGTATTTCTGTTGACTTCTGGTTCCAGCTCAGAGCTAGAGACTGTCAGACAGAGACCATTAGGGTAAAGTTTGCAGGAGGAGGATTGGGGGGAATATAAATGAGCTCCGTGGTGGCTACGCTATGTTTGATATGTATATGAGACACCTGCACGAAGCTCTCCAGCACATAACTGAAAAGGCAGTTTAAAGCTCAGGGAAGGCGTGGAACCAGAGTCATTAGCTTTCTTGGAAGAAGCTACCTGAGGAACCTATGCAAATGTGTAGAAAATGGGAACTGTATAAGAATGTAAGGAAAATGGAACGTTGAGGCAACCCAGCATTTCAGAGTAAGCTAAAAACGAAGAATAACAAATGCCACAAGTAAGGGATAAGCACAGAGAAGGACCTAGGAGTTACCCACATTACCCACACTCAGTAAGAGAGGCACTGCAAGTGGCCAGAACAGCTGAAAGCATAAAGTATTAACTTAAGACTTTTTCTTGAGGCATTTGATTTCATAATTTAGAAAGGAAATAGTAATTTTAATGAGGGTTAGTTAATAAGATTGGTAAGACGCGATCACAAGCATAAGAGGGCTACAGTGAGTCAGCAGGAGAAAAATAAATATGCCAAAATAAAATTCAGATGATATGTGTGTAGCGTATGGACTATGTCAAGGGTCATACTGATTGTTTGGTGATACTATGCCACTGAATTGATCTGAGCATTTTTCATCAACAATTTTTAAAATAGGAAACGCAGAATTAGAGAAGTGACATGACTTATCTAAGGACACATACATAACCCTCTCTATCTTTCTGAGTGCTTGAGCCAGGTTCCGGTCATAAAATAGAGTTGGCAAGAAGTAAATGAAGGAGGAGAAGGGGGATTGAATAGAGGGAAGAGAATAGGAAGAAAAGAGGAGCCGAGATATATTCTGTACGTATGTTATGAATGTTCCCTATGATGAATGCAATTACTACATAAATAGATGATTTGTACTAATAAACTAAATAACCCAAACTAAATTAAAAAAATGAACATGCAGGATACAAATAAGCATAAGCATAATGTATTCTTTTTTTTGTCTTTTTGAGACAGCATCTCACTATGCAGTATAGACTGGCCCTGAACTCACTTTTGTAGCCCAGGCTGGTCTCAAACTCACACTGATCCTCCTGCCTCAGCCTCCCAAGTGCTGGGATTACAGGCATGCGCCACCACGCCCAGCTAGAATAATGTATTCTTTCAAGAAGTTTGGGCACAAAGGTAAGTGTCATGCTTTGGGGTTTTGTGAGGGTAACAATACAATGTGGGACACATATTTTATAATATTTCTCTCTCTCTCTCTCTCTCTATATATATATATATATATATATATACATCTCACGGTAATAATCTGCATGAGTCCAGCTGAAGACCTAGAGCCCATAACAATGCCTCCTACAAGTCAAATGAAGACCTAGAGCCCACGACAATGTCTCATGCTGGCCTATTTCATGGATCTGCACTGGGAAGGCCCAAAGGTCATTGTTGGAAGCTAGAAAGTCTGCACCAGTGGCATGAAGGATCTGTGCTAACAGGCTCAGGGATTTGAGCTGGATCCAGGAATCAACACTTAAGGTAAGAATCAGAGCTCCCCCGAAAAGTACTACAGCCATCCTCAGCAACGGTGAGGTGCTGAATTCCTCTGGCGTCGAGTAAAGCCAAGTTTCCGTCAGGAAAGCCAATGCAACTAGCGTCTCCATGAGCGTGAGCAGCGCACCATCGTCCCTTTCAGAGCCAGGAAGTGAAGCTCAAAATGTGGACCAGATTCTCAGTGACAGTGAGGTCCTGAGCTCCTGCTGTCGTGAGAACAGCTGAGTTCACCAGGAAAGCCAGCATGACCAGGCCCTCCCTCGGGCAGCACAGCCCAGGAGGACTATCAGCTTGCAGCAGCTCCGACAACTCCCGCAAACACATTCCTGAACACCCTTCCAGAAGCTCCTCCAGTCTGCCTCTCAGGCTGCTGGTAACAACCCTCAGGTGGGCCTCCTGCACCCGGCACCCCGCACCGTGCACCCCGCACCCTGCACCCGCACCATGCTAGTTCAGGTCATCTCTGAGCAACCAGTTGGCTACTAGGTGGCATCCATCACAGCAAGATAAAGAGTTAGGTCAGTGAGTGGAAAAACTGGCAGTATAAAGGTAGCTTTCTCTTCTGGTGCTGTTGTCGCTGGTATGAGGAGGATATAGTTGTTTTTAGACTGAGTAAGACACACTATTTGAAGTAGAGAGGTAAAACATAATTCTGCAACAAAAGAGAGAAAGGGATGAGGAGTGGAACACGACCACAGAACAGTAATGCCAGCTCACGAGGCAAAGGTTTCCTCTCTGGAGAGAGTAACCTGATTTAGGAAGCAGGCAGTGGGCCCGCCAGATAGCTCAGTGGATTAAAGCACCTGCAAGCAGGTGCAGGGGTCAGGGGTTTGATCCCCGGGCCTCCCAGGCCGGCCCCACCTCCAGGGAGTGCCGGAACAGCACTGAGACTGGGCATGGTGGTGTGTGCCTGTAATTCCAGCTCTTGGGAGGCTGTAAATGGGCAGATCACTATGAGTCTGATACAGTACTGAGATCCTGAATTTGCACCCTGTAGACCCTTCCCAAAAATACAAAAAAAAAAAAAAAAAAAAAAAAAAAAAAAAAAAAAAAAAAAAAAAAAAAAAAAAAAAAAAAAAAAAAAAAAAAAAAAAAAAAAAAAAAAAAAAAAAAAAAAAAAAAAAAAAAAAAAAAAAAAAAAAAAAAAAAGAAAAAAGAAAAAAAAGAAAGAAAGGAAGAAAGAAAGAACAAATGAAAGAGAGAAAAAGAAAAAAGAAAGTGACAAGGAAACAAGACAAAATGATGTGTGATATTTTACATCGATAGCTGAGTCTAGTAGACCTGTTATGAAGTTTTGATTTAACAAACTATGTTTGTTTTTTGTAATAGTTTGAGATATGGCTGAGGATTTAAAGAACCAACTTTTAGAATAAATGTTTCAAGGAACTGGCAAGGAAATGAATTATAGTAGCAATCATGATGCACATTAAAGTAGAAGCTGTGGGCTGGGGAGATAGCTCAGTAGAATAAGCACTTGCCTGGCAAGTGCAGGGTCCTGAGTTCAATCCCCAGTACTGCAAAGATAAATAAATGAATAAATTAATAAATAAATAAATAAACAAATAAATAAATAATAAAACACTTAAATAAAATAAATAGAAGCCGTAATTTTTTGCGAATGCCAAGGGATATCTTTAATATGGCTCATGTTTCCCAGTGTGTAAGACACAGATAATAAAAGAAGATTAAAGGTGGTGCTTGTACTGGCTCATAAATAACTAATTTGTTCTGAGACAATGGGATAAAGATGAGCGCGAGAGAGTATTCTGGAAGACACTCAAATGTCATTACGGTGAATTAGACATATAGCTGCTAGACAGGTTAATTACTGAACTGCTAGCTGAGCTAAATGAAAACTATAGTGCAGAGAAGGAGGAGATGATCCGTGTTTTGCGAATTCCAGAGGTGAACCATTCAGGGGCGTTCTGGAGATTTGGTTACTTCGAGTGGTGCAGTTTCAAAAAGTTTTGCTAAAGGAACACAAGAAAACCCCAAATTAAAATTAGGTTTCAGTGACTGAGTAGGAGTTTTAAATAATTTGAAATTTTCCTCTTAATTAAGTAATTTTGATCCAGAAAAGTAAATCTTAAGAATGAAAATTCATCAAAACCACAGAAAGTGCTCAGTCGGCCTCGATTTCACTGAAATAAATCTTTCTCATTTCCAGAAACGCACGCTTCCCTCCTGGCCAGGCGTAGGCTCCGTGAGCACATCACCACGGCAGGTTACATTTTCTATTGCTGGTCAGTCGCTGATGACTGGCAATTATTGTTGAGGATTTTTTTTTTTTCACATTCTCATATTTCCGTGTTGCTAACACCATGCGTCTGTGCTTGCATAGTATCTATTTGCATAATGTATTTCATTGACATTTATGTGACATTTTATTATTTCGTCTGTTTTGTACTCTTCTTGACCTAAGTCTTTAATTGTCACATAACTTAGGGAAAAAAACAAAACATGTTATTGAGAAAGAAACCCAAACCTAGCACATAAGCAGACATCCAAACCTACCAGTGCCATGTTAGGTAAAGCTCTGGGTGATAACATAAGAGTTTGGGTTCTCCTTTAGTTCTAACTGGGTCTCAGTATTCCCAAGTCTCAACTGAAAAATCCAGAACTACTTGGAAACTGAAATCTGCATACAATCAGGTGAACTGTATCTGTAAGTTTCCTTAAGAGCTCTCAAGCTTTATGATTACTATTGTGGAGCAATATGAAATTCCTGACCCAGTGACAAGGCTACTTATCTTAAACTATTTCCTGGTTTCTCCAGGTGTGGTGAATTGCTTCCTTGTCTGTGCTGACGGAGAGCACTGCTTGTATAGATCATTTACCATTCGTCACATCATGCTTTGCAATCTGTTTCTAGGACTTACTCTGTCCTTTGAACGACTGGCTTGAACTTTGACACTGTCTTCTGTATAGTGAGCACCAGTACAGCAAATGTGCCATCTAGTAATTTATATATAATGGAAAACAAGTTTTCAAACACTTTTGTTACAGTAGAAAATGCATGATGAAGTGCGCGAAGCCTAAGTGTCTGACTTGATGAGTCACCAAGTGGGTCCGGGTTGTATCAGAAGGTGGCCCATGGAGTCCCTTCTTGTTTTGCAGTGCCTCTCAGCACTGTGCTCTGAATCTCTGACGCACCCCCACGGGATCACATCTACACATGTCACGCCATGAATCAGAATCAGACTCAGTAAACAGGAAAAACAAACGGCAGATCTTAAGTGTTTTCTGGTTGTGACAAAATGACCTTGTGACTTCTTTCCCTTTTAATTTGTTATACATATACATATGAAAAAAACATAAGCCTGATTTCTAGGCCAGGTAATTAAGAATTGATTACAACAATAAATGTCCCATGGCATTCCTGATGCTTGTCTACTCTGCACTGTCCGGAAGGGAATGAGTCACAAGCCAGGAAAAGACTCAGCAGAGCTTGATCTTGGACTTCAAACCTGCAAAACAGCAAGAAAACATGCTATTGTTCATTAAGCTTCCCCTGGAATGGCATTTTGATTAGGGCAGACACAAGCAGAGTAAGATGAAGGTATTAGAAATTTATGTGGTTTTTCTTTACCATAAAGTTTTTAAGTGTATTCATCATTGTTTTTCATTTCCTGTAATGTAGGAAATCTATGAGAATCCTGAGAACTATATTACTACAATTAGCCTGTGATCTTTCTTTCTTTCTTTCTTTCTTTCTTTCTTTCTTTCTTTCTTTCTTTCTTTTTTTCTTGCTTGCTTGCTTGCTTTTATGTATTTGGTACAGGGTCTCACTACACAGTAGCTCGGACTCATAGTGATCCTCCTGTTTTCAGCCTCCCCAGCACTGGGATTACAGGTGTGTGCTGCCATGCCTGGACTCCGTCTCTGGCTCAGCCCACCCAGGGGTAGTGCCAGTGCTGCATGTAGTACTGGGGATCTTAACAGGGTCCCCGCGCTTGCCTAAGCAAGCGCTTAGCCTGCTGAGTTATCTCACTGTCCCTTCATATTGTCTAATTTAGATTAGTTATTTTACTGAAAGCAACAGTTTCATGTCAGGGTTGCTTTGCCCCATTGCCTTCTGGGCAACAGTGTGGCTGTCCCAGCTCATGCTGTGGCTGTAGGACTTGACTGGGCACTAATAAGTTCTGAATGACAGAAATCATGGACACCGCTCAGTGTCCGGCAAAGCACAGGACAGCTCCTTACCACCCAGAGCAACAATGCACAGCGCAAGCGCCGATCTTGACAAGGCCCTCTTTAAAGGAATTTGCATAGAAAAAAATGTTGGCTGTGCAGACTTCACTGTTCTCAGTTGGATTTCGTGCTGCCTAACCTTTAAAAGATTTTGAATGACATGTTGCTTTTATTGTTTTACTCTGCATTGATAAGTTCAAGGAGATTGTTATCAATTTCAGTGATATTAAAATTAAAATACACAGAGCTGGGGAGATAGCTCAGTGGTCTAAGCACCTGCACGGCAAGTGCAAGGACCCACAGTACCACATGATGTAATAGCACCAGAACTGAGCCAGCCCAGAAACCGGGTGTAACCCCACCGCTTGGGAGGCTGAGACAGGAAGATCCCTGTGAGTAATAAATAAATAGGTAACTAAAAGAATTTCATAAAATGAAAACACCTGGAGAAATTCAGAAACTGCTTCAACTCCCCTTTGGGTATATTCTGTCTTCTAAATTTCAAGGAAAGGCTTGTCTCAGTTTAAAAGTGCATTAGACTATAGTTAATTCCTAATAATTAGATATTATTATGAATTATTATGAATTGATATAATTCACAATTATTATGAACATTCTTAATCATCCAGATACACACTTTTCTTATTAACAGTGCTGAATTCTATTTCCAAAATGATGACGTAGTGATGTAAATCATATTGGCATTCTCTCTTGTGCAAACAAGCAATAAATGAAAACATCCTTTCCTAGTGGAGAGAATAGCAGACGTTGCTTTCTTCCTAAAGCATGAGTTATGGAAGAGGCAGATAGTTGTGGGCTATATTTGACTTTTTAAAAATGGTTACGTATAAATAGTGACTCTTTTATATGACTTTGCCAAAGGTAAAATTCCAATCAATGGTGTCACTTTAGCAGAAAAATATTGCTATGTACTTATGATATACACTACGGCATGTGTATTAGTAAAGAAGGAGCGGAGGAGAGAGAGGCAGGCAGAGCACCAGAGGAGACAGATTACATGGGGGCTGCATGCATTATCACCCTGGAGTCAGTGGGGGAAGGCTGCTAAGTGCTCTTACAACTGTAATAGCCTAACTCATGTTAATTCTAGCCTGAAGCTCCCTGACACTTCTTGTTCAGAGATAATGGGGCCAAACTACTCTCTTTCTCTCTCTCTCTCTACCCCCCCCACTTCTTTTACTGGTCGAACAGCAGATTTTTTTTTTTTTCCAAGGATGGCAATAAATTAAGCAGTCTTTGCAAACAGCAAGACAAAAGGATTTTGCTTTGTAGGAATTCTCAGTAATAACATGTAAGAGTTATTACCCTTGATACTTAGTGGATTTTTTAATGGTTGGCAATAATCGTTCTGATTGAATATTGGCTTATAATAGGCTTGTAAAGGAATTTAAGCGCCCTTAACTGCTTTCAACCTTAGCTTCACATGCCTAGGGAAAACCTTGAAACAATAGATCTTATAGTCATTAACATGAAAATATTTTATAGGAAGTGGAAGTTAATACCTATTGACTTCACATGAAGTCAGTTAAAATTGTGTCTATTAATTGCTAATAATTTAATATGTTATTGATCCTCTCCATTCAGAGTAAAAAATTATTCTACGGCAAGTTGTAAATTAGTCTGCTCCGTTGTTTACTTCTCTGTTTTGCAAAGATGTGTCATGATATTTATAATTCTTTTTTTTTTTTTTTTTTTGTCTTTTTGAGACAGAGTCTCACTATGCAGTTCAGGCTGGCCTTGAGCTCACTTTTGTAGCCCAGGCTGGTCTTGAACTCGCACTGATCCTTCTGCCTCAGCCTCCCAAGTGCTGGGATTACAGGCGTGAGCCACCACGCCCGGCTGATATTTATAATTCTTAATGTATAGATCAATGGGGATTTCAGCAACTAATCTAAATATTTCAGGCATCTACAACCACCTTCAAAAAAATATTTGTACATTTATTAAAAGAAATCAACACTGTTTGAAGTATTACTAAGGCATATTATTTTGCTTGACATATGTCTCTTCCCTGAGCCTGCTTAGAAGCTGTGCTCTGCTTTACTTGACTTTGTGGGTAAAGAGGAAAGGCTCCAGAGGGCAATCTACGGAACAATATGAGAAGTGGTCCCACCCGGAGGCAACAGAAGCCACAAAGCTCAGCTCCCACAGCACAAATGGTGTGCAGGAGAAGCAAGTTGGAGGCTAGATTGGACTCTGAAG
Source organism: Myocastor coypus (assembly GCA_004027025.1). Taxonomy (NCBI): domain Eukaryota; kingdom Metazoa; phylum Chordata; class Mammalia; order Rodentia; family Myocastoridae; genus Myocastor; species Myocastor coypus. The sequence goes on from PVJA010005592.1 coordinate 61,975, forward strand.
AGTTATGAAAAATGATTTCTTATGTTGTTTTATCACTTCCTGTCTGTCAGAGCAGGATGGTATCAGTAATTGAAAAATGTACCACGTGAGGTCCTGGGGTCTTACTGCCCCAAAGATCCCAAGGCACAAATCTATGGGGAAGATGGCTATGAACTGCGAGGTCTGTATCTGCTACTCTTTTCCTGCTTCAAAGCTACTCTTGGTAAAAAGGATGCGCCATTTTGGATTGCCGAGAAATTTCTGTGACTATCACTTTTAAGTCACCATAAAAAGGACCTCTGAACTACTCTTGCTATTTTGTGATGCACTGTATGGTGTGATATTTTAAAATTCTTACTCATTGATGAGTTTAATTTTGTGCATGAGATTCTGAGATTTTTCTTGCACTTTTATGGCATTGAAAATGTACAGTGACTTCTATACATGTTCAAAAACTGACAAGTACATAAATCTTATTAAGATGAGAAATTATATGTGTCCTTTATTTAATAGTTTTTAGATTAGCCAGCAGATGCTTGCATATTCCTGCACAGATTAAGTAGATCAGCTGAAGTAATAGTAAAAATCAAATTGACTTGCAAAAGCAATCCATTGTCATTTTAGGGTATCCTTCTTGACTTTATATACAAGTTAATAGTGATGATCCATAATCAGTAGAATGGCTCAAGGATGCAGGATCGATCCCCACACCACCTGCAGCATCAGACCTATCCCCGGGTGCACTGAGCCAGCTGAGACTGGGTGTGGTGGTGCAGTCCTGTAGTCCCAGCTCTGGGGAGGCTGAAAACAGGAGGATCACTACTCCTCAGCTGCATAGTGAGACTCTGTACCAAATATAATAATAATAATAATAATAATAATAATAATAATAATAATAATAAAGATCAGTAGAATGTGTCTGTTAAATACAACCTTGTACCAGGTTGTATGTAGGATTAATCACTTCCTCTATTGGTCATGCAGGCATATTCTGATGGCAAAGTTTATCACCTCGAAGTACAACTAGTAGGCAAGACAGGATTTAACTCACGGCAGAAATTCAGCAAGTTGCCTTAAACTAGTTTGAATAATCATCTGACAGGCAAGCAAAATTTATGGCAAATTTCAGGCTGTCCATCACACACATGATAAATGAGCGAGCCTATGTCTTCCTACCCCCTCCTTCCTACCCCTCCTTAGTGGCATTATCTAGCCTCCCTCTAAGTACCTTGAGACCACGAGCCTCCTTGCTTCCTCCAACACACCTCTTATGATGGCATCTCAGGCCACACTCTGCTGACACCTGCAGTAACAGCAGGATGGATAATCTACTGTTAATCCTCTCTCCCACAGCTCAACTCCATTAGCTTGGATAATTGTCTGTATGTATATAACATTCATAAGCGGGAAAACATGCTATAGAAATATATAAGGAAATGATTTTTTTTTTTACTTTATATGAGTTTTGCGCAGTGTTAGGCATTACACAGCATCTGGAGTTTCAGGGGAAAGCATCTGTTTTTTCTTTGTTAGGGAAACCATTATGAATTTCGAATGAGATTTGGCAAACGGATCGAAATGTTGCTAACATTTTTGTTTGAAAAGGCATTGAAGAAAGGAGTTTCAATGAGGAAAGTTATTCTCTCATGAGTGAGAGGACTGGGAGCACCAAATATTGATGAGGAGTACTGAAGAACAATAACCGTGATAGCCCCTAAGAGAATTCAGGAAATGTTGATCATCAACAAAATAACTGTGGAGCCAGCGAGATAGCTCAGGGGTCTAAAGCGCCTGCTTAGGCAAGCTTAGGCAAGTGCCCAGGGACCACAGTTCGATCCCAGGCAACCCATGTCACACCAGTCCTGCTCCCAGGTGGGCTGAGGCAGCCCAAAACACACACACACACACACACACACACACACACACACACACACACACACACCCCAAGTAAACAAACCTTTGTGAAGGAAGTGCATCATCTTTTCTAAATATCTGACTGAATTCTATGGACTGCTCTTGAAAATATCTTCTCTCCAAGGTGGGTGGAAGTCTTCATTAAATGGCTATCAAAATCAAGTATTAGATAGGTTTTGTTTTTTTTTTTTTTTAAATGGTTTTAAGTGTTGAAAATAAAACAATTTCTTCTAACAGGAAAACCATGATCCTGGACTTCAAGCCAAGAGATCTTGATGGCTACAGATGCACCGGGGTACAGCTTGCTATTTGTATCACTTGAACTGCTTCCTAACTAGCACCTTAGGGGGCTGGGGAGATAGCTCTGTGGCACAAGCACCTGCCTGGCAAGTGCAAGGTTGTGAGTTTGAACCCCAGTCCCACAAAAAAAGAAAAAGAAAAGAACAAAAATTCAAGTTCAACTAACGAGCACCTTAGGTTTGTATTGCTTTAAGAATAAACAATAAGGGCCAGGGAGATAGCTTGGTAGTCTAAGTGCCTACTTGGCAAGTGCAAGGACCCAAGTTTGATCCCCAGTACCACATGCAGTGCTGGCGCAATGTCATGCTGGTCACTGAAACTGAGTGTGGTGGCCCTGTAATCCCAGCACAGGAGAGGCTGAGACAGAAGGATCACTATGGGTGCAATCTGCCTAGCAAGAGCCTGTACCAAATAAATAAATACATAAATCTTTAAGAAAAGAATAGCAATAACTGTACACATATGAAATAATCATTACAAGTCTCTGTTACCTTAAATATGTAAAGAGTGCATATGGCATATCAAGAGAGTGAGAAAGGAAATAAATTGGATGTGTTTGCTGGAGAACTTGAACAGCCACGCTTTTTAAGGAATCCTTAGATCACCAAAGGACTGGAAAATGGTTGCACTGTTAAATAACAGTGCGACCTTTCCCTCTTTTGGTGTTACATTAAATTTAAACTTTAATTGTCACATTGTCAAATTCATTGTCGCAATAAAGACAAAGGCTAGGTCTAGATGTACCACCACGAGCATTTCAGATGATTTGTGACAACTACCTGATGTATTACTTTTCCGGTTTTAGGGGAAAATAGGGAGGGCTTTTGTTTTTTCACACCTCTGATGTCCTGACCTTACAGTGAATGTATGGGAAGGGACGCGTGAGCTGCAGTTGCTGGGAGCCCTTTAACAGTTCAGTCCGTGTCTCGTGTCTCGCCGCGCCCGTCTTCCTGCTGGGTGAAGCCTGTGAAGCAGGCAGGCTTTCATCTGCGTTTCTGCTGACTTGCACTTTCCCACAGCCGGCCTCCTTATTAAGGACCTGATCGTGGTCGGTATAATTTGCAGTGGTAGCTAATTTTTGAAACTATTAGTGAATTTGAAATTAATTACAGACTATTTTGGGTTCATTAGTGGCCATGCAGGATTTTATGTCTGTTTATTTGTTTTTAATTGAAGAGAGGGGAGAATTTTTTTATTTTTTTATTTTTATTTTTATTTTTTTTTTAAAGAAAGCTTTCTCTCAGAGGCAAAGATAAAGTGGCATGGTCTCCAACGAAAGCAGTAGAGAAGCGAATCGTGGGATTTGGCCCTGAGTGAACCTGTGTTTTTATTCCATTTGCTATTTGTACATCTCGAAGTCTGGAACAAGAGCAGCACTAAAATAAAGGAAAAAGCGCAATGTGGGACTTCCATGCATACTTACTAAAAGGGCTAAAGTTCTAAGGATCCCGTATAATGAAATAACTCATTGGGTTGGTGAGGTTAGCTGCTTACAGCTAAGCAACTTGTAGCTTAATTGCTTCTCATCCTCCGCTAGAGTTCATAATGTCTCCCTGGCCCCTATCCCCAAAGCAGGGCACCCAGCCTGAGGCGGCAGAAGTGCTCTGCAGGAAACAGTGGGTAGCATAATTCAGCCATGTCAAATTAATGTAGCTATCCTGGGAAAACAGCGTAATGAAGGCAGGATGAGGCCGTTCAGGAGAGAGAGTCCTTCAGGAGGACATCCCTTTGGTTTCTATTTATGTGCAGAAAATAAAGATTCATTTCCCATTAAGATAATGGCCTAGAAATTAATTTTGACAGACTTGATCTACCTATTACATATTCATTTTTTTTTTTTTAAAGCATCCGGTTGTTTCCTATTGTAGCTATGTTTCCAAAAGGGGTGTACCGTCATTATACATGCCTTGAACAAGGAAATACTGAATTAAATATTTCTGTGTGTGTGTCTGAAGCTCAATGAATAAATCTTCTCGTAAACTAAGCCCGTGACTGCTCTTTGCCCCTGTGGTTTGAAGTCTTCCTCTCTCTTGTTAGATGATGGATTATCCGCAGAGAGAACAGCAGGTTCGTGCTCACGGTGATAGATAATAGGCCGACCGAGGGTGCGCCGCTGAACTCGGCTGAGCAGCCAGCCTGCCTCTCGAGACATTTAAAAATACCCTGGATAAGGAAAGAGAAAATGCCCTTCAGGGAAAATCATTTCCTTTATGCATAGATAATCTGTCTTTTCAAGATTTTGCTTTGTTTGAAAAGCGGAACTAATGATACACCAACAGAAGTATGAGACATTGTCGTTAAACTCACAAAAGTTGGCAACTCCGGGTGGGAAGTAAAAGCAGAGAAAAGATCATTTCTCCTGGAGCTCAGAGCGGGACAGCCTGGCCTTTGGCTCAGCAATCGCGTTAAGTCTGTAGGGGCACGTTGTGTGTTATCTTTTAAGGACCAGTTTTATAATTCCCAAGGAAAAATAAAGCTGGATGTGTTCATACCCGTGGCTATGAAGTGATCTGAGCTGCTAAGCAAAAAGGAATTTCACTTCTCTACAATTTGAGAAGTTATGGTTTGGTTTGGTATCCTGTGAGGACGCATTTGGAAATGATCATGAAGAATTCACTGAAATATTCAAAGTGTTGATATGTGAGAGTTCCTGATTCAAAGAAACAGCTCGAAAACTGAACTTCATACAATTACTATAATTTCAAAAATGATATCTATTCAAGCATTAAAGCTTTATTCCAAAACAACCTTGGGCACAAGAGCAGAGATGATTAAAAAGGAATGACGGAAAATCCTCTTCTTCCATTATTTGTTTTAATCAGCAATCGCAAATGAGATATGATGTGTTCCAGATATTTGGATTTCTTAATGTGTTGTACTAAATAGATAGTCGTTCATATCACAACTGATTGGTCTCAGTGCCCAGGGTGAGGAGAGTGTATTATAATTAAAATGCTACCAGAAGGATGACTAGAAACTATTTCCCTAGGTTCTTCAGTTCATTTTGCGATAGAGTTCATTGTGTCTCATAATGTTCATTGAAGAAACTTCTCAGAGGACTTAATGTCTTATTACTCCTTCTAAGAGCATTTTATATTATCTGTTCAAATACATTATCTCTCTGGCTAAGAGATTAGTTCTTTATTTCAAATATTTTATTTTTATATTCTGAGATTTCTTAGAATATTCCACATGAAGCATGGTCTACAGAACTTTCTTTTTCATTTTGGGGAAAACAATATTTGCATTTGTAAGAGCAGCAAAGGCATCTTTCCTTGATCCGGAAGACTCATCATTTTTACTTTTCACAGTTTTACTCAAATCCAGATTCTTTGCCAGCAGTGAGAAGAGCTTTCTGGGCAAGACCACCTTGCCCGCCCATACTTCCTTGCAGTGCCTCTGGGCCAGCTCTGAACTCCTTTAGGGCTGATGACTCAAGCACCTGGGATATAAGAAACGGAAATAAGCTCGTTCAAGAGCCAGAGCACATGTTGGCGCCCTTGGAATATGGATTCATACTCTTTGCTAAATCCTTTCCTAGATTTCTCAGATATGTCCCCATGTTCATCTGAGCTGGGCAATGTTGTCTTCAACCATCCTATTCCATCCATTATGTTTTTGTTTTTTCTTCAGATTTAGGACAACCAAAGGCCACTCCTCTAGCAGGTCACATCAACCTGGCTGGCATTTCGCATAGCCGACTTAAAACAATTTTATGCTAAACATGGTGCCATCATGCCCACATGGCACAGAACCACAGATCTTTTTCTGCCTTTGATGGAGTCTGCTTCCCTTGCACGATATGCTCTTTAGTCTAACCCTCTGCATTGGGTCTATTCCCTGTCAACTTTTACAGCACAGTTCAGGCACCAGTTTTGTCCATACGTTTCAAGGGCTACAGGTTACTGCTAATGACCTTTCCATTCAGCTTAGATCAAAAGAGAAGAGCCACCCTTCTGCTTCTAGTACATGTGTGTGTGTGCATCCATCTGTGGAGAGAGAGTATACGCCAGAGCACTCTCAAAGTTTCTCTACGACCTCAAAAAGAAGTAGGTTAAGCAAAGCACAGAGTTGCAAATCTGGTTTTGCCAACATGTTCATAACTCAGCAAAGATGATGCACCACCTATTTATGGAATGTGGTCAAAGAGCATCTATTGTTTTTTTCTAGACTGCGGTAACAGCTGACTAGCTGAATACGATATGAGTTATATTGCAAAATCATTTTTCAGTCTTATGTGGGTTTGGTTCTTAATCCTGAAAACCATAAAGTATCATGTTAAGTGAATGTACAAAAATAGTATTAAGTTTGAGAGAGTTCATTCTACTCACAGTGGAGGCTGTGGAAATAAGCCAAACTAGAGTGACACACAAAATATAATTGTAGCACATAGATATGTGAGGTAATGTGGTGTTTGCCTAATAAGAAAGAACCATGAAGTTATGGGGTGGACTCAGCCTTCAGAGGCATCAAAGATTCAGCATGCTGATGACCTGACTACTTTTTATACACAAAAAATAAATGAGAGGAGATGCCAACAAAAATACATTTCCTGTTATTAATTTCTAGCAAGTGGGAGTCATTAACAGAAAAAAGGTAGAGATGAAGGAACAAGCCTGGGTGAAAGATGGTGTGAATGTTCTGCTAGTTGTGTAACAAAGACACAGGCATGTTTATACATGCATGTATACATATAATGTATGTTTACATGCACCATATTCTATGCAAATTCTCACCTAATTTTTCTGCCACTTTTATAAAAATTCAAGCTAAAAGACCTTTCTAAAGAAGTACAGGAACAAAGTAGTTTCTCATAACTTTAGTTAGGATTCTGGTGCTTTGAATTAAAAAATCATAATAAGTATATTTGTGCACCTCAAAAGTGAGCAGAGTTCCCTATATCTTTATGTACAAAATTTCACCTAAGAATCAAAGGCATCTCACTGAAGTAGGAGCTTTCTGACATATTAGTGTGCTAGAGGTTGACAGGCCATCTCAGCTGGGGAGTTATAGAATGAGCACTTCGAAGTGAACACAACTTTGTTCACCAGCACAATAGCTCTTCCCATTCAATAAACTTAAAATAAAGAAAGGGAAATTATTGGCTTTCTGGAATCAAGAAGCTTTTGACTGTAAATCTTGTGACTCAGTAATCCAATAGTTCAGCTGAGTCACGACGAAATAGTTTGACTTCCAGAAGCCAAGTTGGATGCTTGGTACTTGCATACATACCTTTTATCTTCATGTTAAGATTATATAGGTGAGGTCTCCAAGGCACAAATAAATACATCAGCAACTGGCAAATTGTCACTTACAGGGTCCATTGTACTGTTAGGCTTTAGCTTAATCAGAAGATGAGATGTATTCTTAAGTTACCAAAAGCAGATACTATGTTCTATGGACACTGGCAGAGTCCATAGGAGGCCATCCGTCTTTGCTGCTACTCCCATCAAGAGGTAGGTAGCATCCATTCTTTCATTTCCATAGTGCAGGCTGGGCTTACAAATTATTGCTCCGGCACACACAATTTGGAAGAGGTAGTGTTCTGTTTTTTGTCTCAAGAATCAAGGGACCTAGAACATTTTTCTACTTTCTCATTCGACTGCCATGTGTACAAGCTTAGCCTACCCCGCAACACGGTGGCAGCGGGTCCAATCATCCTTTCCTCTTATCAGATGACCAACAATAGAAGTGCACCAGACCATCACCACTGAGGAGGCCTTTCCACCCCATCCACTAGCTAGATACATGCCGGAAGCCTGATAAGGTCTACCAAGGCTGACCTAAGTTGGTCGCAGCACCCTGCTAACCTGTAGACTTCCGAACAATGACAAATGGTTCGTTAAGGCACTAAATTCTGGAGCTGTTTATGGCATAGTAAAAGCTGACTAATTACTCCTCTATCTATTAGGGTTTATCATTATAAAAAATTTACCATATTATAAACAAAGGGATAAATTATTGCTGAGATTAATTTGCTCAAATCTGATCTCTTAGATATTAAGTTCCCAATGCAAATACTTAAATTCTATCTATATGAATCATTATCTTAATTAGTTTTTGTGCTTGTGGAACAGAGTTCCACAGACTAAGTAATTCATAAATAATAAAAACTTTTTTTCATAGTTCGGAAGGGTGCAATTTTTACAATAAAGGAGGTGGCATTTAGCAATTATCTGTCACTGTGTTAGTTAACCTATGATGAAAGTGGAAAGAGAACGAGTATGAGTGGGGGAGGATGAAGGGAGAGAGAAAGAGAGGAAAGGAAAAGGAAGAGGAAGAGGAAGAGGGAGGAGAACTCTTAGGCAACAGATGCACAGATACCTCGTGGGCCACTCGTCTTTCATTAAGTTTCATTAAGTCCTACGTCCTTAAACCATTGCCCTGGAGACATAATTTCTAACACATTATTTTTTATGAACAAATTTAGATCAATTATTACAACTAACAGTCAATTATCAGAGTAAGTCCAGAATGCCACTTATTATGTAAACAAAGCATCCAGAGTTTGCACACATTTTATAACTCTTGTTTTATTTATATTCATTACAAATCATGCTAATAGGACATGAATGAATTTCAGTGTTTTCTACCTTTAGAACCATATTTGAATATTACACACTACAAACAATATTAGTATTTTCAAAAAGAAAAAAGTTTTTCATTTTTTTTTTGCTTTACATTTTAAAACTTTGTTTCAAAAATACAGTTAAATTTTTATTCACAATTTGTATATTATATTGTTAATTATAGTTATGAAAGCAAATATTTCCACTAAAAATTGAGTATATACATGTCAATAAAAAATTCACTCAATGTCTTTCTCCTCCCTCTTCTCTGTTTGTATACATATATGGATCTTCAAATATATTTAAGGAAAGAATAACTGGAGAATAATGTGGCCACTACATGCTCTTCTGTCCCAGTGTCTGTATCATTAGTGATTGAAAGTTAGCTAATTTCTACCGGGATCAACAAAGAACACACTGTGACTAATTATCTAATGTGTACCTCCAGGGTTTTAGTTCTGGTCTTTTGTTCAATTAAAAGTATCCACTTGCAGTACAAGCTCTTCTTTAGTTTTCATTTAAAAAATGTTTTGTCACATTGACTAATAAACACAGTTAATAATGATATTAATTGGTACATTTATTCGAAATGCTTCCAAAAGTGAATAGACAGTATTAAAACGGATATCTTATCTTTCAGTGGAAGAATTACACCTATTCATCATAAAACTGAGGATGGATGTCAACTACATTCATTATAAACTTATTTTTGAAGGAATCAATATGAGCTTTATGATTAGTTTGAACGCAGCTTTGGGCATCTTTCATGTTTTCAAGGCTAAAACGAACAAAGGTAAGATAGCCAGAAAGCCTGTATTCCTTTTTGTTTTGAACAAGCACATATAATTTATTCATTGGCAGCCTCTGTAAAAAGTAGTTATGACTACCAACTTATTTAATGCTCATAGCAACCATATGGATACTGGTAATGTTCATAGTATGAAGGCAAATATTGAGAAACAGAGGAAATGTATGACAAGGACAGTTAAGGAAAACTGACCAAATTGACATGGCTAATAAATGACAAGCAGTGAAGTGAACCCAGAGAGTCTGATTTTATCAACTGCGTCTGGAGGATGACTGCGCCACAAACTGTTTCCTCTTCAGTGCCTCACACTGTGGCTATTGCTAACAATTTAATCTCTTACTCCAGAAAAGGACACAAACTCTTTGGTTAAAATGTCTGATCATTTCCCTAGGACAATAGGACAGCTTACTTTTAGTTGCTCCTTATGTCTGTCTTTCTTTCTTTCTTTCTTTCTTTCTTTCTTTCTTTCTTTCTTTCTTTCTTTCTTTCTTTCTTTCTTTCTTTCTGATATTGCATGCCCAGAGCCCAGATCTGATTTTGCAAAATGAAAGGCCTGAAGAGATCTTAGCTATCAGTGAAACTTGGCAATACCTTTGAAATACCTGTATATTTACTTCAACCAAATGTGAAGTGCAGTACTTGAATCATTGCTGTAATCTATTTGCTCTAGTATAAGCCATACCGGCATATGCGCACTTTAAAGATTACATTTTGTGTCGCTAGAAGGACTCCTAATACTCGATTTTTTAGCTGCCTGAAACTCTAAGTGAAGCAACAGATGCAGGGGAGGACCCGGAGAGCTGCCGGGGGCGCCTGTTAATTATCCCGTGCTCTTCTGCACACCAGCGTGGTATGTAAATTGTCAGCTGCACGTTACATCTATCACTGATGTCATCCTTTATCTTCAGGCTGTTTTCAGAAACTAGGTACTTGCCCAAATATTAACCACTTCATTTAGTCTAAAGTGTGAAGGGGGCGTTTAGGAGCAGAAATGTATGGATGTGGCGGTGGAATTCATAATGGAGTAATGCATCATGAATCCTTAAATTTCTCATTTAAATATTCTACTTGGTGGGAAACTATAGGTTCTCTTTCAAAAGTCCAGCCATAAAATATCATCTGAAGGAAATAAAAAATTATTCGAATGTGGCATAACACCAAGTTATTATTTCTCCGTCAACTTTTACCTCTATTTTTCCTCAGGGCAACATTTCCTGCTGTCATTATGAAATATTTTGACAGAACATAATTTCTGTAAACTAAATGCTCCAAGGTTCCCTTTTAAAGATAAAGTCAACTTTGTTGTGGAAACATAGAATTGGCTCTTTTAATCATAGGAAAATATGTATCCTAGGAAGAAATATGACTGATATCTTGATGAAATACAGAGTGTCATTTGGACCAAGATCCCTGAAATATTCTCTTAAGATTACAGACACATTCTACAGGTAATCATGCAAAAAGGATCCCTACGGTGGCTAGAAATATAAATGTGGCATCATTATATACAGCTAACTGTTCTTTATGTCAAGAGGTAGTGTCAGGAAAAGTCAGGTACTTTGACAAGAAGCACCTGTAAAGCTGAGGAGATAAAAGTGAGACTGTGAGAAGCAAATTTGCGTGGCACAGCTACAGTGGCACCGGAGGCATGCTTGTCTGTCCTGCTGTGGGACACCAGCAGCCTTGTCACTCATGTCTTGTCCTACGACTTCTTTCTGTATTTGGGCTACTGGGAGGAGAATGATGAATAAGGAGTGAAAAGCCTCGCCGACCTTTAGGACATTAAGCGTCGGGACTACCTGAGTACAGGGTAAGCAGATCACCAGTGTTCCACAACTGTTTTACTGCAGGTATCTGCAGGGTAAAGCTAGGCATGGACAACACTTTTACACTGAGATAAACTCGAAGCTTTTATAGGTAAATGGATGCAACTAGGTACCGGAAGTGAAACAAATGCGACTAGCAGGGGCGAACATTGTATTGTTTTGCTAGCGTAAGAACCTGAAAGTATAAATAAAATCTGCAAGTTCCAATAGATACCGTGAAAGGGACAAATCCGTCCAAAGAGAAGGAAAGCTGAGATGAGGAAAAGGACAAAAGAAAGAAAGAAGGGAAAGATATACTTATGTATATACGCAGAATAGCTTGGAAATTATACTGCTGATATCTGTGATTTCTGCTGGTCTACAGAAAGGAAGAGTTACTGCTTAATTGATTTTCTTCTTTTTAATTTCTTACAATTTTTTTTTCATTTTTTAACTAATTTAGCATGCTTATATCTGGTAATCTAAACAAGTAGCTGGAGACAACATTATGCAATATAACAACCATGTCAAATGCTCATTCTTTTGCTTAGTGAAATTCTGTATATTTTCTAATTTTTAAAATTATTTTGTGTTCTCTTTAAAAAATAAAATAAGACTTACTCTAAAGGCTTATGTCATTAAGATTGGGCAAAATGGTCAATATTGGGTGATAGAAATTTGCTATAATATTCTGGGCATTGAACAAAAAGAAAGTGGATTTATGGTTTCTACTTCAAGTAAAAAAAAAAAAAAACTAAGGGAAACTTTTTATATCGAACAAGGAGGAAGTAAAAGAAATTAACAAGAGCGATGATAACAAAGGAAGAGATTCATGTGACTTAGACATCCACCCACGTGTATATGTATCAAAATGATCCTTGGTATGAAGTTATCTTGCACTTTTTTATGTGAAAGAAGAGACCAAATCACTATAATCTAAATAAATGTAAATTGGCTATTGTGTGGCACTTTATAAGCTCTGTAGCCTTCTTTAAAAAAATTTTTTTGCATCTGTCAATAGGGCCCTAGCATTGTATTTGGTAGTGTCATTTTACTAAATGAGATGCTACATGTAGTGTTTGCTATGAGGCTTAGCATACTGGTGAATAAATATTAGCTATGGTAAGTACCTATGTAAGATATTGGGAAGTAAATACAAATAGTCATTTTATCTGGTAGATCCCTATTAAACACCAATTCTCTATGATGTACTATTCTAGGCATGAGCTGTATCTATGAGGAAAATAAATCAATTGCAGCTTTGGAATACACATCAAAGGTGACTATTAGAATGGGTGAGTGGCAATTTTTTTCCTATCAACATCATTGTATTTTTCTACATTGTTTTACAATGGACAATATTAATTTCAGCAGAAAGTGAAAATATGTTAGACAGAAGCAGCAAGGAGTTCCTGTTCTTCAGGGTTTCAGCTTTGTAAGTTAAAAAGACACGTTGGTGAGTTTGTCTATCTAATTTTTAGAAGAAAACATGCAACATGTATAATAGGTGGAATGAAAATAATTGTCCTAAGCTATAAACACTAAACTTTAGTCATAGATCTATGCTCACTAAATAAAAACCACACAGTCAATTAAATAACTTGGTGTTTCAAAATTTCTGATAAACAGTTTTGTACGATTTTAGAAATGTTTGTAGCCTCTGACAAATTGACAATTAGTTAAAAATTTCTAAAAATAATTATGTAAAATGTTAATTAGATAAAAAGTATAGTACTACTTTCTAAATCAGTGGGACAATAAGAAAAGCAAGAGAATTATATATATATATGTATATATATATATATAATTTAAATTTTCATATATATATATATATATATGAAAATCTGAATTAATTACACAATAGCCATAAACAACCTAATATAGTTATCAAAAATAAAACTTAATGATACTAAGAAACATTTCTAATGATGGGGAAACTTTAGTGATACAAGATTAAACCAAGACTCAGGCCAAGACGACATAAACATTGGATCTCTCCCAAGGGGCACACTCATTCAGGCCTTTGTCGCATATACTTAGAAACATAGGCTGGAGGGAAACAGGACTCGATATCTGTGCCAGTTTCCATAATGGGACCGTTATCCTCAGTTCTTCTTTCAGCTTGGCTACACATGGACAGCATGTCATTAAGTCCTCTATGCCTCCTGCATATCTTCAAATAGCCTCCAACTTTGCTCCCTCCCCAAGGTAGCTTCTATTTAGAAGAAACGCATGTTCTCAGCCTTTGTTTCTTGATGTGTTGTATGTAACTATTGTCCTTTTTAAATTGCTCCCCTCTTCCCCTCCTCCGACCCCAACTGCCTTCTGCCGGGTTCTCCAGGCATCCTCTCTACAAGCCTTGTTGGGTCCTAACTCTTTATCACTTACCTGCCTAGAGCCCTTCAGGGATCCTGATTGCATCCTTCATAATGACCAGACACTGTGCAAGGGTCTTCACACGCTGATCTCTGCCTACTCTCCCAACTTAAATCTTCCCTTCCTTACCTTACCTGGAGCTGAACCAAGTCATCAAGTCCCCCTCATACTTCCTTGCCTTTGCCTCAATTATTAGCCCGCTTGGAATATATAACAATACCTGTCAAACTTAATAAACAGCAGTGCATTTTCCAAGATTTGAGTAAAACTCCTCTTTTCCTCTAAGCCTTCTCAGACACGTCCCGGAGCTAACATGAGCATCTTTGCTAAGGATACAAGAGCACCAGCATCCTGATTTCGCATGTTCCTTGTGGTATTAGGACTGCTTACTCAGCTGTCTCCTCAGCAACTTAAACCTCTTTATACCTAAGATAAGGACCTAGCACGTCAAGATTCCTCGGAACTATCTTGCCTTCACAAATAGTTTTAGTTCTCAGAACTACTTTCCTTCTGTGTATTTTGCTCTGGGACAATGTAACTCTGTTAAAATATATGAAGATCATTAGCATACAGTGAAACTGAAAGCATTCTCTTTAGGGAGTGCTGCTTGGGAGGCGGGCGGGGTAACTGTAGCCTCACCAAGGCGACGGTGCTTTACCGTAGTTTATTTTAGTAATCTAATCTCCCGATTGACATTTCCACATAGGACTGTCACGCATAAATATGCTGTTTATCCAGTATTACTTAAAACATTCAGTGAATCCTTAGGTTCATGGAAAAGAACTTTCTGTGGTCAGATACGCACAGCAAACCCTGAAGATCGTGTTGTCTTGGAGAAGGACAATGCATGCAATTGTAAAAAGTCTTGGAAAGAAGGAAATATTTAATTTCATGTTGCTTCGGATATCTCAGAATAATTTCCATTATTCTTTTAGCTGAAAAATTAACTAATAAATATAGTACTTATGAATATGTCAAGGAAGTAACACTCCAAGTTTAGCAAAAAGTTGCTTTATATTCAAAGAACAAGCAATCTTTTGCAAATTTCTGAAAGAAAAAAAATTACTGGAAGGTTTTAGAAAAATCTCGTCACCAGTGATCTCGCCAAAAGGTTGTGGAGAGTCAGTGTGATTTGTAAAGGATTTAGCACGGGCATGCAAAGAGATCTCATTTATTACTATTATTTGTATTGTTATTTATGTGGCTATAAAGCCTGCTTGCAGTCCCAACAATATGAAATAATTTCATTATTAACGTTGGTTAAACTGTCATCATACCTCTTATTATATTTTAGTACCAGTTTGGTTTTCAATAATGTATAGACTTATACATTGATTATATTTCAATATGAGAACAAGACATCTTATTTTGGAACCATATTGTTTTTTAAAGTAATACGCTTTTGAAAACACTTCCTGTAAGACCTGAAGCTAAACAAGGATGTTCATTTTTAACATTCTTGTTCAACACATGGCAAAAAGTCTAAGCCACAGTAAGTATGCAAGAGAAGAAAAACAGGAATAGAATGGGAAATGAGGAAGCCAAGCTACCCACATTTGCGGATATCTTTGTTATGTATGGTTAATCCTCAAAACTGCCCAAAAAAGATTATTTGAAGTGGTAAGCAATTTCAACGCATCAGTGGGTGAAAAAGATTAAAGCTGAATTCATAATACTTGTCCTCAAATATACTACTAATAATTAAAACAACATGTTGTTAGCATAAAAATAGACACAAAGATTAAACAGGAAAGATGTAACCCAACACACTTAGTGTGACCTTCTCCAGAGAAAGACTAGCACCACATTTTTGTGGTAGGACAGCCTCTTTGATAAATTCTTCAGGGAAAACTGCGTATCAACACGCCGAAGCTAGAAACTAAACCCTCGTTTCTTTGTGCATTACAAAAAATAAACTCAAGTAGATTAAAGATTAAAAATTAGAACTGAAACTATGAAACTACAAGAAGGAAATATAGAGAAAACACTCGAAAATTCTGTATAGGATTTTTTGGATGAGACCTCAAAAATCACAGAAAACAAATACAGCTACATCATTGTAAAAAGGTTCTGCACAGCAAAGAAAATAATCAAATGAATGAAGAAACAAACTTCAGGAAAATACTTTTAAAAGCTATGCATCGGACGGGCGGGTGAGATAGCTCAGCAGTCTAAAGTGCCTGCTTAGGCAAGCTTAAGCAGGTGAGGGGACTGCAGTTTCACCCGCAGCACCACATGCTGCACCAGGCCCCCCCCCCTCAGGGCAGTCTGAGCTACCTGCTGACCCCCAAAAAGCTATGCATTGGTAAATAGATTTATAGCAGAATACAAAAGAGCTTTACAAGGCGCTGGGGAGATAGCTTTGTGGCAGGAGTGCCTGCCCGGCAAGTGCAAGGTTGTGAGATTGTATGCTGGTCCCAAGAAGAAGAAGAAGAAGAAGGAGAAGAAGAAGAAGAAGAAGAAGAAGAAGAAGAAGAAGAAGAAGAAGAAGAAGAAGAAGAAGAAGAAGAAGAAGAAGAAGAAGAAGAAGAAGAAGAAGAAGAAGAAGAAGAAGAAGAAGAAGAAGAAGAAGAAGAAGAAGAAGAAGAAGAAGAAGAAGAAGAAGAAGAAGAAGAAGA
>PVJA010005593.1:0-11763 GCA_004027025.1 Myocastor coypus
TATCACAGGGTTTTACTACACAGCTTGGACTCAGTAATCCGCCTGTCTCAGCCTCCCCACACCACACCCAGTTTCAGGGACAGCAGAGCATGCAGTACTGGGGCTTGAACTCGGGTTCTTGCACTTGTCAGGCAGGTACTTAGAACACCAAGATATCTCCCCAGCCCTCCTATGCACTCTTTCTTTTTCTTTTAAATTAATTTTATTTTGAACATGTGCTCTTTTCTGAGGTCTGTATGTCTACATCCACAATCTCTCCATGAGTTTCAGTATTGCCCTTTCTCGGGTCCTAGGGAGCTGGGGATACAGCTTGTGTGAATGTCCTCAGCTGCAGAGGGGCTAAGCTTGACACCCTGAGGGCCTGGACTTCCTCCTGGTGCCAAGCTTGGGGATACAGGTGCTTGGAAACAGAGAAGGTCTAGCACTTTCTTCATCTGAGGACAGGTCCTGGCTATCTGTTGAGTGGAGCTCTTCCTGTCCTGCCCATGCCCTTGGTGCACTTCCTGCTTGGACGTCCCTTCTGCTTCCTATATCAGGCTCAGCACTTCTCAGGCATCAAAGTGCATTGGCCCCATCCATGCCTGATCTTGGCTCTGCCCTTTCCCAGGTGTGCCCTAGGGTAGCCAGCAGTCAGCTGAGGCAGACAGGCAGGGGCCTGGAAGAGGTCATGCATTTCCTGTCCCCACTTGCAGCCTCCCCAAGCCCTCCTACTATCTGCTGAGCCAGCAGGCACCAGGGAGGATTGCAAAGTTGGTACCACATGCATGCATGTGTGCGTGCATGTGTATGTGTGTGTGTAGATGGTACCATATACATTTTATCCGATTTCCCGAATAAGCCATCTAAAATGTATTACGTTTTTATTTTGTATATTTAACTTTGTATACTTACTCTTTATGAATCATTCTTAGGATTTTTAAAAATTTGCTATCATCTATGAATAATGATTACTTTTAATTTCTTCTTTACAATTAGGTTAGTACTCCTGAAAGATTAGAAAAGATACAAGCATGTCTCAAATCATGCATCTATTATCCAGTCAGAGGTTATTCAGGCCAGACATAGTGGTGCATGCCTATACTCCCGGCATTCTGGAGACTGAAGCAGCTGGATCACTGTGAATTTAAGTCCAGTCTGGAGTATATAATGAGGTCAAAGCTAGCCTGAATTGCATAATGAGATCCTGTCTCAAAAAAACAAGAAAACAGGACTAGGGAGATAGCTCTCTGGTCTAAGTGTCTGCCTGGCAACACAGTGACCCGGTTTGATCCCCAATATTGCATGCACTACCAGCCCTGAAACCCTGGGCGTACTGTGCTGGCCACCAAAACCAGATGTGGTGGCGCGTGCCTATCATCCTAGCTCTGGGGAAGCTGAGACAGAAGGATCACTGTGAGTCCAAGCTGCATAGCAAGACCCTGTTTAAAATAAATAAGTTCAGCCGGGCGTGGTGGCTCACACCTGTAATCCCAGCACTGGGGAGGCTGAGGCAGGAGGATTGGTGCGAGTTCAAGACCAGCCTGGGCTACAAAAGTGAGCTCAAGGCCCGCCTGAACTGCATAGCGAGACCCTGTCTCAAAAAGACAATAAATAAATAAATAAATAAATAAATAAATAAGTTCAAAAATTTAAAAAAACAAAACAAAAAGTTATTCAGA
Organism: Myocastor coypus; assembly: GCA_004027025.1. Taxonomy (NCBI): domain Eukaryota; kingdom Metazoa; phylum Chordata; class Mammalia; order Rodentia; family Myocastoridae; genus Myocastor; species Myocastor coypus. The sequence goes on from PVJA010005593.1 coordinate 1,659, forward strand.
ATTTTTATAGTGAATTTTTTTATGTTTTTCCCCTCATTTTAATCCCACTAAATAGGTAGACTGACATTACAATAGCAGTAAGTATTGTATATTCTAGTAACTGCACAACATCTACCAAATTTTTAAGAGTTGAATTTGTTTTGTGTTCTGCACCTGTGTAAGTTCTAGGGCCTGATGAGCATTTAATGTAGACTAAGATCTGTCTCTAAGAGGCTCACTGGCCTATTCACCATACTTGAAAAATGTTGAGACTTAAACTTATTTACAGGTATAGTTATTAGTGGCATAGGTATAACTTTCTTAGTGTTTTGTTTTCCTTTGTTGTCAGGTAAACATGTTGCTATGTTAGGAAGTAAAAATCAACTTTTCTAAAATTAAGCATCTAGAGCTTATCTCATGGTGAGACAGGAACTGCTGCTGACCGTCTATTTTTACACTGTCCGTGTAATTCCAATTATAAAGTTCCACTCTCAAATATTCTATGCCCTTGTAACTATCTTCCATTTCATGCTGTTTCAGCATTACTGTTTTTATTTTTTTGTTTGTTTGTTTTGTTTTTGGGTTGTTTTTTTTTTGTGTGTGGGACCGGGGTTCAAACTCACAACCTTGCACTTGCCAGGCAGGCACTTGTGCCACAGAGCTATCTCCCCAGCCCTGGCATTACTGTTTTTATAACATATACTTGTAATAGTTCTGCCTTCAATTAGTTACAACTTTGAGAATCTTGAATTAATTGAGAAATCATGAATCAAATAGTTAAATGCTAATAAACAACTTCTTTGTAAAATTGAGTGCATTGTATGCTTAGGATGGAGAAGTGAGAAAGGAATGAGCTGTCAAATTTGAGTCTCCCAGTCATCAAAGTGAAGTCTTACCAAGATCTGAATTAAAATTGAAGACAAACACTTTATCATGTTATGGCAAACACATTAAAGATAACACCTCAATCTTGATTTTAAAACTTTGAGCCGGGCAAGGTGGCACACACCTGTAATCCCAGAACTTGGGAGGCTGAGGCAGGAGGATTGGTGTGAGTTCGAGACCAGCCTGGGCTACAAAAGTGAGCCCAAGGCCAGCCTGAACTGCATAGTGAGACTGTGCCTCAAAAAGACAAAAAAATAAAAAATAAAAATTAAATAAAACTTTGGCAATACATGAAGAGAGAAAAGCCAGGGCACAAAGTGAGAGAAAACAGTGATGGCAGAACAAAGGAAAAGAATCCAAACTGACTGTTAAAAGGAATTGGTTGGAATTTAAAAAAACAAAAACATATTGTGATAAAAGACATTAAAACTCATAATAAAAATAGAATCAAAATGATCAAAGTATGCTATGTCCATACATGAATCTGCCAGAATGAAACCCATTAATGTGCATAACTGGTATACGCTAATAAAAGAAGTGAAAAAAGAAACTATTTTAGGTTTACTATAGAAATAAAAAAATAAACTGGTCATTAAAATGAGGCTACATGAAAAGATTCAGATTAAAATACAGGTGTCATAGACAAACAGGTTATAACAATTCCAGTTGATCTGAAGTTTTTTACTCTTCTAAATTCCTTTAAATAATGGTGAGGGGTTACAAAGTGGAGGAAGCTACAAGAAGAAAAAAATTTCAGTGATTACTACAGAAAAAAATAGACTTTTACTTAGAGATTGAGAGTTTGTATAGTATTTGTCATCTAAGATTTGCCACTTAAAAACAGAACACTCAGCCGAGCCTGGTGGCTCACACCTACAATCCCAGCACTTGGGAGGCTGAGGCAGGAGAATCAGTGTGAGCTGGAAACCAGCCTGGACTACAAAAGTAAGCTCAAGGCCAGCCTGAATTGCATAGCAAGACCCTGTCTCAAAATGACAAAAAAGGGGCCCGCCAGGATGGCTCAGTGGTCTAAAGTGCCTGCTTAGGAAAGCTTAGGCGGCTTCAGGGACCACAGTTCAATCCCCAGCACCACATGCTGCACCAGCCCTGCCCTCAGGGAGGCTGAGCCAGCCATAAAAATAAATAAATAAACAAAAGTTCTGAGACAAGGAATAAATAAATAAATAAATAAATAAAATTCTAAAAAATAATAATAAATAAGTAAACATTTTTAAAAAGACAAACAAACCCAAAACACCCAGATACCTACCAAAAGTAACTTTGAAAAAGGTGGAGGGGCCCAGTGGGATGGCTCAGTGGTCTAAAGCGCCTGCTTAGGGGGTGGCTGCAGGGACCGCGGTCCAATCCCTGGCACCACATGCTGCGCCAGCCCTGCCGTCAGGGCAGGCTGAGCCAGCCATAAACATAAATAAACAAACAAAAGTTCTGAAACAAGAAAAACAAATAAAATAAAAAATTCAAAAAAAAGAAAAAGGTGGAGCTTTTTTTTTGAGACAGACTCTCATTTTAATTCACCCAGGCATTTAATGTGAGGCAGTCTTCCTACGTTATCCTTTCAAGTGCTGGGATTACAGGAATGTACCACTATGGCTGGCTAAAAAAGGTAGAAGTTTTAGACAACAGAGAAAAAAATCATAAATGCTATTATTAGAACAAATAACTAATATGGAAAAAACATTTCCATCTTTCTGTCCATATCAGAAATTCAAGATGAATTAAACACTTAAGATTAAACAAAACTGCCGGGCGTGGTGGCGCATGCCTGTAATCCCAGCACTCGGGAGGCTGAGGCAGGAGGATCGGTGTGAGTTCGAGACCAGCCTCGGCTACAAAAGTGAGCTCAAGGCCAGCCTGAACTGCATACTGAAGACCCTGTCTCAAAAAGACAAAAAAAAAAAAAAAAAAAAGATTAAACAAAACTATGCAAATATTAAAGAACTGGTGTGAGGAAGACAGAGATAGAAACCTTTAAACAGGATTACAAACTCAGTGCTAGCAGGGGCCAGACAAACACTTGCATAGAAAATAAAATCAGGTAGCCTTCAGTTTCTTTTTTATTTGGAGAGAGGTAGAATACTTTCAGAAAAAGAATAGCATGGCAGTTAGTAGCAGTGTGCATTTAGTTCATAATTAGGAAGTGATAAGGCATAGTAGAAATTGTGACAAACCAGAGCCTGTTGCCATAGGCCAGAGGCACAGTGCATACTGTAGAGTGCCTGAACCAACCACCTACCAAGAAGCTGGCAGCTTGAGAAAAGGTTGCTTAACTCTGAGGCATTTTTGCTGTGTATCAGGCCCAAAAGATAATTTATCTTTATAGAGAAAAAGTAGTGTGCTTGCACATCTAAACATACCTGCTTAAAAAAAATAAAAAATAAGGCCAGGTGTGGTGGTGCACGCCTGTAATCCCAGCTCTCGGGAGGCTGAGGCAGGAGGATCAGTGTGAGTTGGAGACCAGCCTGGGCTACAAAAGTGAGCTGAAGGCCAGCCTGAACTGCATAGCGAGACCCTGTCTCAAAAAGACAAAAAATAAATAAGTAAATAAATAAATAAACAAATAAAAATTAAAAAATAAACATACCTGCCTGAGGCCAGCCAAATAGCTCAGCAGATTAAAGCACCTGTTTAGGCATACACAGTGCCTGGGGTTTAATCCCGAGAGCGCTGAGACAGCAACTGAGACTAGGTGTGGTGGCGAACATCTGTAAGTAATCCCAGCTCTTGGGAAGCTGAACACAGGAGGATCACTACAAGTCCAAAGTATGTAGTAAGACCATGTAGACCCTTACCAAAGATAAAATAAAATAATAAAAATATAGCACCCGACCTTTAAAAAAAACCTGCCTGCTTCCTTGCTCCTGTCTTTCTTCCCTTTGTCTTCTATTTGCTTCATTTGTCTATTGCCTGTGCAAGTGGAAGAAGATAGCTTAGCTAAATTAGAGTTCTGCTATCGCAGTTATTTTCCTCAGACTATAATAAATGTTGTGGGAGCCAGTGAGATAGCTCAGCAGTCTAAGCACTTGCCTTGCAAGCACAAGGATCTGGATTCAAACACCAGTACTGCAATGCTTCACTAGCCCCTGAAACCAGGTGTGGTGGCACCTACCTGTAATCCTAGTGCTGGGGAGTCTGAAACAAGAGAATCACTGAATCTGAGCTATGTAGTGAGACCCTGTACCAAATAAACAAAACACACAACGCTTACTTTTCTATTTTTATTAAAGATTTACTTGGGGAGGCTTAGAAGATAGCTCAGTAGAACAAGTACTTCCCTGGCAAGTGCAAGGACCTTAGTCCAATTCCCAGTTCCGGAAAGGAGAGAGAGAGAGAGAGAGAGAGAGAGAGAGAGAGAGAGAGTTAGTTTTAAAATTCAAAAAAATAAAATAGTATATTATATAATATCTACCTAATTTTTATTTATTTATTTATTTATTTATTTTGCCTTTTTGAGACAGGGTCTCACTATGCAGTTCAGGCTGGCTTTGAGCTCACTTTTGTAGCCCAGGCTGGTCTCGAACTCGCACCGATCCTCCTGCCTCAGCCTCCCGAGTGCTGGGATTACAGGCATGAGCCACCACGCCCGGCAAAAGACTATTTATTTATTTATTTATTTATTTATTTTGTCTTTTTGAGACAGGGTCTCGCTGTGCAGTTGTGGCTGGCCTTGAGCTCACTTTTGTAGCCCAGGCTGGTCTCGAACTCACACCGATCCTCCTGCCTCAGCCTTCCGAGTGCTGGGATTACAGGCGTGGGCCACCACGCCCGGCTCTACCTAATTTTTAAAGTCAAATAAAGGACATAGGAAAAAAAACTAACAAAATGGTATATCCAACCATAACAGTAGGAATAATGGTATATCAATCTAACCATAACAATATGCTTAAACACTCCAACTAAAATGTAGAGACTGCTCAACTGGAGTAAAAATAATCCATCTCTAAATGGTCAAAGAGATACAGTTTAGATTCTAAGACATAAAATGACAGAAAAAGATATGTCATGCAATGGCTATATTACTATTACCAGAAAGAAATAGATTCTAAGACAAAAGTAATTTATAGGCTAGCACCTGTAATCCAGCACTCAGGAGGCTGAGGCAAGAGGATGACTACAAGACAGAGGCCAGTTTGGGCTATACAGTTAGTTCAAGACCAGCATGAAATACATTATGAGACCTTGTCTGAAAAAAAAATCAGCATAAATATTAGATTCTTTGATTTCTACTATTAACCACCCTTCCAGAAATTCTTTTGAAATCAATGGAAAGGTGAGAAAGCTGAGGTACAGTTTGGACAAGTACCGACATTTAGCTAGTGACACTGTAGAAATACATATGTTGACTACACTTGTCCCTTTTTCTACCTGCCTATTTGCCTGTTTCCACTGTTGGCTCACCTAGCATAGGTGTTTAATCTCCTCTGTTGGCATAGTGGTATTTTATCAAGCCCAGTTTGGATGAAACATTCCTTACAGATTGAAGGACAGTCATCTCAGTCTTAATTGTTAAGTGTCATCATGTGAGGCCCTTAATGTTCAACAATGTGAAAGTGAACAAGCTAAGCTTTGTACAACTCTGATGTCTGTGTAACTCTGGAGTGTATGTGCTCTGTGTATTTGCTGAAGTACTCTTTTTTTTTTTTTTTTTTTGCAGGACTGGGGTTCGAACTCATGACCTGCACTCACCAGGCAGGCACTTGTGCCACAGAGCTATCTCTCTGGCCCCTGAAGTACTCTTTAATTTCACTTTTCTTCCCTTCCTAAGAAGATCTGAGATTAGGTAAAAGGAAATTATATAGTTAACTAAAGCACTTGCTTTAAGCAAGCCAAAATTAAGAAATAAATATTAGCAGGCTGGGGAGATAGCTCCGTGGCACAAGTACCTGCCTGGCAAGTGCAAGGTCATGAGTTCGAACCCCAGTCCCACAAAAAAAAAAAAAAGAAAGAATAAACGAATAAATGAAAGAAAGAAAGAAAGAAAGAAAGAAGGAAAGAAAGAAAGAAAGAAAGAAAGAAAGAGTGGCAATTACTTATGTTTGACAGTTCTCAGAGGATAGATACCATGAAATGAAGTTGCTCTATGCAGCTGTTGACTTCTTGGTACAAGTTATTAGAGACTGGAAGTTAAAGTAATGATAAGACGTAGGTTTCCACAAAAAAAAAAAAAAAAAGCCGGGCGTGGTGGCGCACGCCTGTAATCCCAGCACTCGGGAGGCTGAGGCAGGAGGATCGGTGCAGGTTCGAGACCAGCCTGGGCCACAAAAGTGAGCTCAAGGCCAGCCTGAACTGCACAGCGAGACGCTGTCTCAAAAAGACAAAAAAAAAGAAAGACTTAGGTTTCACATGCAGTCAGTCAGCATCTATGTCAGTAGTGTAAATATACTCTTCTGGCAACCAACAAGTGATTGTGGAACATTTCTCAGTTACCATCCATAAATAAGACTTATTTGCTTGATAAGGTTTTTTTGTTTTGATTTTGGAGGAGTCATGGTTATGACTTGGTTAACAGTCTTTGGCTTTATAAACAGATCTAGCTAGAGATCTATTTTATAAGGACTCAAAATGACGAGAGTCTAGTGAAAAGATATGATGAGTCACGTTATCACTGTGCCTCATCACCTAAGGAGGAGGCAGTCTGTGTGTAACCAGTAAGTACTACCAAACAAATCATTTTAAATAATTCTTTCTTCAGGATTTAAACATTAGCTGTTTTCTGGTTATAAATGCAATAGTGAGATAGGCAGTGGAGCACAGGTTTTGGAATAAATAAGAGGCCCCAGTTCCTATACATATGTAGGTGGCTGGCTGTGGCGGGTAGCTAAAAGTCTTGTCAGCTTTCATTTGCTTATCTTTAACATGGGAACGAATCACAAAACCTACCATAGAAATTTAGTGTGAAGATTAAGTAAAATAATGCTAGTGAAACTTTTAGAATAAGGCCTGAGTTAATAAAAAGATTTGAAAAAGAAAATAAAGATGACTCCTAAGACACAATCCATTGTTAGCATTTTGATATCCTGGCTTTCAGGACTTTTCTGCCAGCACACACAAAATAGTTTTATGTTTATTTCTTTTTCTTTCTTTTTTTTTTTTTTTTTTTTTGCAGGACCAGGGTTTGAACTCACAACCTTGCACTTGCCAAGCAGGCACTTGTGCTGCAGAGCTATCTCCCCAGCCCCTTATTTCTGACGTTAAAATTTACTGAAGGGCCAGTGAAATAGCTCAGGTGGGCTAAAGCACCTGCTTAGGCAAGTACAGGGACAGCAGTTTGATCCCTGGTACCACATGACACCCCCAAGGCAGGCTGAGCCAGTCACAAAGTCCAGGCATAGTGGCACACACCTATAATCCCAGCACTGGGGAGGCAGGCTGAAAACAGGAGGATCACTGCGAGGCAGAGCATCTACATAATTATTTAATCATCTCTGTTAAATATTCAAGTTAAAAAATATTTTCATCATTACAAACATTGCTGCTTCAAAGATTGATTTAAGTTAAAAGAGTTCGAAAAATCTTGGGGCCAGTGAGATAGCTCAGTGGGCTAATGTACCTGTTCAGGCAGGTGCAGAGACCAAGATTTGATCCCTGGTACCACATGCCATATGACCCTCATCCCCAGGGGGCGGGCTAAGCTAGCCAGAGTATGGGCATATAGTGAGGCATGCCTGTAATCTCAACACTGGGGAAACTAAAAAAAGGAGGATCACCATGAGTTGAATCTGCCTAGTGAGACCCTCCAACAACCAAATATACTAAAAAAGAAAGGAAGCGAGGGAGGGAAGGAGGGAAAAAAATCTTCAAAAACTTTTATTTCTTCCTGAAGTTTGAGATTAAATATTTGCATGTGTATTCTGAAATGCCTTTTAATGAAGGAATGTAATTTGAAAAGCATTTTATATAGGGACCATTGTTTGATGATCTCTAGAATGATACCAGGTATGTAATAAGCACTAAACTATTTGGTCAGATGGATGGATGGATGGATGGATGGATGGCAAGAATATTAACACTTTGTCAATCATTATTTGTTTCAAATGAGGTTAAGCATTTGAAAATTTTTGCCTTTGCAAATTACATGTGGCAAACACCTATAATCCTAGCACTCAGGAAGCTGAGGCAGGAAGGTCACGTTTCAGCTTTGGCTGCATAGCAACATCTTCTTTCAAAAATGCCCAAAACATAAATAAAGAAATGTATAATGCTGCTTTACTTCTTTATTTTTATGCCTAATTTTTTTTCATTCTTCTCTTCCCCCATAGTTCATCCATGAGCTCGGATTTCCCACACTACAACTTCAGGATGCCTAATATTGGATTCCAGAATCTGCCTCTCAATATATATATTGTGGTTTTTGGCACTGCCATATTTGTCTTCATTCTTAGTTTACTCTTCTGTTGCTACTTGATTAGGTAATCAGTTTTCATCTTATATTACTTCAGAATCTGTTAAACAAGCAAAATCTGCCCTCATTTAAAACAATTTATAAGTGAGACAATGGGCAAATTTTCTGGGGTTTTTTCTTTTTGTTTTTTTTGTTTTTTTGTTTTTGTTTTTGTTTTTGTTTTTTCAGTACCGGGGATTGAACTCAGAACCTTGTGCTTGCCAGATAAGTGCTTATTCTGCTGAGCTATCTCCCCAGCCCCATTGGGCAAATTTTCTAAGTTAATGTGGTTTGACACTTTAATCTGATTAGTAGCATACAAGTCTTGAGTCTTGTTGTTGAGATGTTTTACTCTGTAGGAAAAGATTATCCTTATTAATTTTTCCATCACATTAGCAGATACACTCATGTCACTTTCTGTCCCCAAGATTTAATCTACTTTCATAGGGATTTCAAAATTGCTTCTCAAGAAGGTATTCATTAAAGTCATTAGGGAAGAAAAAAATGTCTAGACAAGACCCATGCCTTTCGAAAGCTTCTCTCAGGTCTTTAAGCTTCTGTTTGTTGTCAAACTAGTTAGGTGTTGAGATGCTTAATTATCTGCATAAAATACTAAATATTCCACATGACAAACATTACATGTAGAGAGCTGGGGAAATAGCTCAGTGGAATAAGTGCTTGCCTGGCAAACGCAGGGTCCTAAGTTCAATCCCTGGTACACCCCCCCCAAAAAATTTACATGTAGAGACATCACAACAGGTTACACCTCGCTTGAGGGTTGGTAAATTTGGCCAGAAAAGATTCATAGCTGTCTCTTACTTATTTAAACATTTTTACTTTTTCAGTTTGTAAATAGGACCTAATTTTCAAAGCCAAAAGTTGAGGCTATAAGATATTTTATATGATTTTCTTCAAAGAGTCTTTTCAGGGGCCCAGCAGGATGGCTCAGTGGTCTAAAGCACCTGCTTAGGAAAGCTTAGGCGGCTTCAGGGACCACGGTTTGATCCCTGGCACCACATGCTGCGCCAGCCCTGCCCTCGTGGCAGGCTGAGCCAGCCATAAAAATAAACAAACAAACAAACAAACAAAAGTTCTGAAACAAGAAAAAATAAAATAAAATAAAGAGCTTTTTCAGGTAAAAGAGTAGAAAATTTAATTTTATTAAATACCTGTGTATCTAAAAGTTTTTAGTATTTGTACAATACATGATTATCATTAAAATAAATATCATCTGATGTCTTTCAGCAATTATTTGTTATTGTTAGTGTTTTGGGATGTTCACATTGGCTAATGATCAAATTTAAACAAAGTGTGTGCTTTCTGTGTTCTGACATTTACATTCTTCAGAGAAAGTGAGTCCTTTATGAAAGTTCTCACAAAACATAATTATACCTCATGTCTCATAGATATACTCGCTGCTTGTAACTCTTAGATTCTCATCAGTTGGTTGAATATATAGGCTTAAACTCATAAAAAACCAAGTCTAGAAATACAGAGATTATGTAATGGTGAAATAAAAAGGGTCCAGAATAGAGTGCTAGAAAAATACCGATATTTAAGAAAATACCATAGAAGATTTTGGGAGGCCAGGGAGATAGCTCAACAGCGTAAGTACCTGCCTGCTAAGCATAAGGTCCTAAGTTCGGTCCCTGGTTTTTTTTTAAAAAGCCTAGAATGTCAATAAACATTTACCTGGCAAGCTTAAGGTCCTGAATTTGATCCCTGGTTAAAAAAAAAAAAAAGAAATTGGGGAAGTGCTAAATCTGAATCTGATGGCACATGCCTGTAATCCCAGCTCGCAGGAGGCTGAGGCAAGAGGATTGAATCAGCAGCTTAAGGCCA
>PVJA010005593.1:11863-55817 GCA_004027025.1 Myocastor coypus
TTTTTTTTTTTTTTTTTTCCTGTTCCAGGGATTGAACTCAGGACCTTGTGCTTGCCAGGCAAGTGCTTGTTCTACTGAGCTATCTCCCTGGTCCCAACAATTAAATTTATATTCATAGGGGCCTGGCAGGATGGCTCAGTCGTCTAAAGCACCTGCTTAGGAAAGCTTAGGTGGCTGCAGGGACCGAGGTTCGATCCCCCGCACCACATGCTGCACCAGCCCTGCCCTCAGGGCAGGCTGAGGCAGCCATGAAAATAAATAAATAAGCAAAAGTTCTGAAACAAGAAAAAATAAAAATAAAAAAATTCTTTAAAAAATTTATATTCATAATCTTCATTAGAAAAAGTTGAGTAGCACAAAATAAAATATAGGCAGACAAACTATTATGAGAAAAAAAGTCTGACTAGTGGATGCAAGAAATTTTGACCTCCAGGCTGGTGAGATAGTTTGGCAGTCTCACTGCCTGCCTGGCAAGTGCAAGGACCCATGTTCAGTCCCCATCATGCCACTGAAACTGAGTGTGGTGGTGCACATGTGTAATCCCAGCAGTGGGGTGGCTGAGACAGGAGAATCACTATGAGTCTGAGCTGAGTAGAGTCTGAGCTAGGTAGTGAGACCCTGTGCCAAATAAATACATAAACATATAGATTTAAAAAAGAAAAGCATTTTGACCTCCTTGAAGAACTTTGGCTAAGGAAGGATAAGGTTTGGGCAAAGTCAGTTACTGTGGAATCAAGGAAGTGTTCTGATGGCTTTTTGGGGGGGTTCTTTTTTTTGGCAGGGTTTAAGGCAGATTTTTGTACATATTTTTAAACATAATAGGATGAATCAGTTATGGAGGGTCTGTAAGGAAGAATAAATCATGAAGAGACATACCTAAGAGATACAGCAGTATTAGTGCTAAGCTGGAAACTTTTCCTAAAACAGAAATGAGATTAACTATAAAAGACAGTTATTCATGTGAGTCTGTGGGGCCGGGAGTGAGGAAGCTTTTGTGTCTGACAACCTTATTCTTTCTCAATGGAATAGAAAACTGACACTTGAATGATGGGAGTGTGTGGTAGGAGGAAACGTGAAGAGAATGACAGGGCTTTGAAACAACTACCGCATGGAACTGGATTCAGGGCATAAACTGACAGAAGAATTAGCAACAGGGAAGTCCCAGCTGAACATGGAAGCCACAGTTTTGTAGTTACCAAAAACCAAATGATTTTATCATTTTATCATTCTCTCTCTCTCTCTCTCTCTCTCTCTCTCTCTCTCTCTCTCTCTCTCTTTCTCTCAACCTTTTCTGTATTTAGAACAGAGTCTTCAGGGTCTCACTACGTAGATCAAACTGGTAGTGATCCTCCAGTTTTCAAGCTCCCAAGCACTGAGATTACAGACAAATGTCACCATGCCCAGTCTTAGTCACTGACTCAGTGTGCCCAGGGGGTGGGGGCAGGGCCAGCACAGCACAACAGGGATCAAACCCCAATTTTATCATATTCTTCAGCACTGTTCTACACTGTTAATTACATTTTGTTACATATTTTTAAAAACATTTAACAACGCTTTTAAAATAGTACAATCTGAAATGTTAATAATTTGTGTGACTTAAAGGAATAACAGCAAGGTGACATCGATTTGATAGAGAATTTCCTAGAAGGGATGAATTTTTAGCCACAGATTGAAAAAAAATGGTGAGCACAATTGATTCCTTCTGTGCCTAGAAGTAACAAGTGGTACTTTAGGAGAATATACAAATCAAGTTGAGAGATTCAAATAAGCAAAAGGAAGTTACAAATGAAGCTTCATCTTATTAATTCTAATGGAGTGCATCTTGTTTCTTTACATGAAAATGTTCTTTTAGTAAAACAAGCAGAAAAAACATTAAGAATAAGCATATAGATTGTATGAATTACATGATCAATAAATTTGACCTAATAAAGAAAAACTTATAATTTTAAACTCAGGTATCAAACCGAAAATTTTGGAAACTAATGATCAGAATTTTTCTTTTATGTGCTACACACACACACACACACACACACACACACACACACACAGACACACACACACACACGAAAATAAAAGAAATAAAAAGGGTAATCACAGAAATATATGGAGTAGAAAACACATAAGAGAGAAAATCATTGAAACCTAAAGGTAGTTTGATGAAATTAATAAAATTCATGAATCTTCAGAAAAACTAACTAGAAGAAATGGGGAAATAGATCACTATATCACAAGTTCTGCAAACATGAAAGGAACACAATATTATGTATGCCGATGTATTGGAAATCTTAGATAAATTACATTTTAAAAATACAGAGCATCTGTGGCCCAGCAGGATGGCTCAGTGGTCTAAAGCGCCTGCAAAGTTTGGGCAGCTGCAGGGACCGCGATTCGATCCCCGGTACCACATGCTGCGCCAGCCCTGCCCTCAGGGCAGGCTGAGCCAGCCATAAAAATAAATAAACAAACAAACAAAAGTTCTGAAACAAGAAAAAAATAAAAAATTCTAAAAAAATACAGAGGGGCTGGGGAGATAGCTCTGAGGCACAAGTGCCTGCTGGGCAAGTGCAAGGTTGTGAGTTCGAACCCTGGTCCCACAAAATAAATAAATAAATAAATAAAAAATAAAAAAATACAGAGCATCAAAACTGACATGATGGAGGGCACTTATAGAAAAACACAGCTAATACCATACTCAAGAACAAACTTAGGGGCCAGGGATATAGCTCAACAGCATGAATGCCTGCCTGGCAAGTACAAGGTTCAGAGTTCCATCCCCAGTACCTCAAAAACAAAACAAACAAGCACAACAACAACAACAAAAAAGAACAAACTTAGTGAAAGACAGATCAGGAACACAGCCAAGAAAAAGAAATGGAAGGCACACAAGTGGAAAGGAATGCAACTGTTTATTTGCAGATGACATGCCTCTATGTGTAGAAAATCCTAGGTAAAAAGGAGGGGTTTTGTTACTTAAGCCCATGAAGGATTCAGTGTAAAATTCATGCTTAGTATGTGCAAGGCCCTGAGTTTGATCCATAGCACCAGAACACAAACAATAAAAAAAATTCTACAGCATTCCCCCCTCCAAAAAAAAGAAACCCTACCAGAGCTAATGAATTCATCACAATTTTGGAATACAAGATCATGTGCTTGCTTCGGCAGCACACATACTAAAATTGGAATGATACAGAGAAAATTAGCATGGCCACTGTGCAAGGATGACATGCAAATTCATGAAGCAGAATACAAGACCAACACACAAGGGCCATGTGTGGTAATACACACCTGTAATCCTAGCACTAGAGAGGCTGAGGCAAGAGGATTACTGTGAGTCCAAGCCCAACCTAGGCTACATAAGTGAGTTTAAGACCAGCCTGTACTACACAGTGAAACCATGTGTCAAATACAAACAAACAACACAAAAACTAGTATCTGTACACCAACAACGAACAATCTGGAAAGGATATAAACAAGTCCATTTACAGTAGCATCCAAAATAATAAAATTCTTAATAAAGCTAACATAGCTAAAAGAAATTAAAGACTACAGTTAATGGAAAGAAGACATCCCATGTTCAGGGATTGAAAGACAATGCAATCTACAGATTAATAAAATTCCTATCAAATTTCAGTTATCTTTTTTTCTTCCAAACATGGACAAACCAACTCAGATTTGTATGGCACTGTAAGAAGATCCAAATAACCAAAATAATATTGAAAAAGAAAAGATAGGATTCATATGTCCTGATTTCAAAGCTACACTGTACAGCTATACTGATCAAAACATTGTGGTATTGACAAAATGATAGAAATACAAACCAAAAATCAGAATTGAGAGTCCAGAAATAAACCCAAACATTTATGGCCAATTGATAGTCAACAGAGGTACCAAAATTATTCAGTAGGAAAACAGTTGGTTCAACCAGTAGTACCAGAACAACCAGATGTTCACATATTAAAAAATATAGGGCCTGGCGGGATGGCTCAGTGGTCTAAAACGCCTGCTTGGGAAAGCTTAGGCAGCTTCAGGGACCTCGGTTCGATCCCTGGCACCACATGCTGTGCCAGCCCTGCCCTCAGGGTGGGCTGAGCCAGCCATAAAAATAAGTGAATAAACAAAGGTTCTGAAACAAGAAAAAAATAAATAAAATTATATATATATATATATATATATATATATATATATATATATATAGTTGGCCTCATAATAATACAGACATTAACTCATGACAGATCAGTGGCCTAAACGATAAGAGTCAGAAGTATAAAACTCTTTAAGTAGAAGTAAGGGCACATGCCTTTAGTCTCAGCAATTGAAAGATGGCGCAGAATGATCAGTTGAATCCAGGAGTTCAAGATCAGCCTCAGCAACATGGTGAGACATAATCTTTTTAAAAAATTAAAAATAATGGGGCTGTGGTATAAGTACCAAGTTGAATCCCTGGTACCACATGCTATGCCAGTCCCAGAACCCCAGGTGCAGTTCCAGCTCCAGAACTGGTCATGGTGGCACACACCTGTAATCTCAGTCCTGGGGAGACTGAGACCAGAGAATCACAAGTCCAAACTGTGTATTAAGATCCCAAGCTGGGTGTGGTGGCACACGCCTGTAATCCCAGCACTTGGGAGGCTGAGGCAGGAGGATCAGTGAGAGTTCGAGACCAGCCTGGGCTACAAAACTGAGCTCAAGGCCAACCTGAACTGTACAGCGAGACCCTGTCTCAAAAAGACCAAAAAAAAGATCCCGTACTAGGGCCAGCGAAGTGGCTCAGTGGTCTAAAGCACCTGCGGAGGAAAGTTAAGGCAAGCTCTGTGACCGCTCCTCAATCCTTGGCACCACATGCCGCGCACCTCCACCCCAGGGCCAGCTGAGCTGGTCATGAGACAAACAAATGAGGTTTAAGAAAAATTTTAAAAAAAAATCTTAAAAAAGAAAAATAATAATAATAAAAAAACAAAAAAAATAGAAAAAAATATCCTGTACCAAACAATTACAAATACTTACATACCAAAAGAACTTAACCATAATGTGAAAGCCTGGTGTATAGCTCACAAGCTTGGTATCAGGCCCTGGGTTCAACCCTCAGAAAAAAAGTCCTCATAATGGGAGACATGTATTTGCAAATTATGTATTTGGTAAGGGTCTCATATTCACAATATATTCAAGCAACTCGGCAAAGGAACAACTCAATCAGATAGATACTAGACAAAAAGTTAGAGATAGAGCTCAGTAGCAGAACATAAAGCACTTCCAGCAGGCAGAGAGTCCTGAGTTCACTGCCCTAAAGAAAAACTTTTTAAAAGTAGGCAAAGAACTTAAAATTTCATATATACACAGATAACCAACACATGAAAAAAAGGATTGACATATTGATCATTTAGACAATGCAAGTTCAGACCAAAATGAGATACTACTTCATACTTATGGGATGCTATAATCAAAAGTATGGAAATGTTGAGAACCCTCATATATTACTGATAGAAATATAAAATACTACTGTGGAAAAGAGCCAATTCCTCAACAGTTGTCATATTTTTTCAATGTATTTAGGACAGGGTTTACAGGTCTCAGTAGATCAGGCTCATAGTGATACTCCTGTTTTCAGCCTCACAAACTGGGATTACAGGCGTGTGCCACCATGCCCAGTCTCATTCAAGTATCTGCGCACCCCAGGGGGTGGAGACAGCACAGAATGCCAGGGAACAAACCCCGGCCACTGTGCTCTGCATAAGCAGGCGCTTTAGTCTACTGAGCTATCTGGCTGTCCCTAACAGTTGTCATATGACCCTGCACCTTTATATATCCAAGAAAAACTTGAGGGGAAAAAAAAAAGGTATTGTGTAGTTTCAATGCATCTCTTCGATATTTATCATGTCATTTAAAAGAGGCAAATAGAAATCCAGTGAAGGAGCTAGAGATATAACAGCATAGCATCTGCCTGACAAGTGCAAGGTCCTAAGTTCAATTCCAGGTACTAACCAATAGAAATCCAGTGATACAAGCGATCAGGCTAACACATTAACATCTTAAAAGACTAAAGAATTGCAGTAGGTTACAGGATGCTAAGGAGACAGAGCTAGATGTGTCGTGGGATCCTGGATTGAATTATGTTTGTCAGATTTCCAAGTTTGATCATTTTACCATGGCCCTATAAAATGTAAACATTAGGAAAGTTGTATGAACTATTTTCAAATTTTCCTGTAAGTCTAAAATAATTTCAAAGTAAGTTTTAAGCATACTGTTAGCAAAAGGCTATCTGTTCCCCTGTGGCTGCTAGGACAAAGTACCATAAGCCAAGTGACTTTTTTTTTTTTCTTTTTTCTTTTTTCTTTTTTTTTTTTTTTAGTCAAGTGACTTAACAGAAATCTCACCTCAGCCTCACAAGCTCTGGGATTACAGGCATGTGCCACCATACCCAGTCTCAATCATCATGAGGCTGGAAGTGTTGGCAGGAGATAGGCGTAGTGTCACATTCTAATCCTAGCATGTGGGAGGATGAGGCAGGATTGTATATGCAAAGCCAGCCTAGACTGCATACCAAGACTGTTTCAAAAGAAAAAACAACGTAAACCTAAAACAGTTGGTGGAACCATGTTCTGAAGTCTGGAGGATCCTTCCTGGTCTCCCTAGCTTCTGCTCATCACCAGCCACCCTTGCTTTATGGCTGCTTCTGTGGTCATGTGGCCTTTCCTGCCTTTGTCCTCACTTCGAAGGACATCAGGGTCCAGTCTAATCCAATATGGCCTCATTTTAACTAATAATCTAAAAGACCATATTTCCAAATAAAATTACATTCTGAGATTCTCCCTGGACTTCAAACCAGTGTGCAAAGATAGTTAAATAAAACTATCTTTTATTTAACTAGTGGAGCAAAACAGAAACTCTACATCTGATTTACCATAGGCCAGAGCAGTGAGGAAAGGAGGGTCTTTAATAAATGATGGTGACCTATAGGGATAAGCTGGGCACTCTGGGAAGCTGAGGCAGGACTATCACAAATTCAACCTTTGGGCCAGTGAGATAGCTCAGCAGGCTAAGCACCTGCTTAGGCAAGTGCAGTGACCAGGGTTTGATTCCCAGCCTCACTTTCAGCGACAGCCCCATCCCCAGGCGTACCAAGTTGGCCACTGAGACCCAGGGCGGTGATACACACCTGTAGTCCCAGCACTGGAAAAGCTGAAAATAGGATCACTACTATTCTGAGCTGTGTAATGAGACCCAGTACCAAATACATTAAAAAAAGAAAAAAAAGTTCAACTCCTCACTAGCCAGCTAAGGAAGACCTTGTCTCAAAATATAAAGTGAAAGGGTTGGGCATATAGCTCAGTGGAACGGCCTTGGGTTCAAGCTGTAGTACTAGAAAAAAAAAAAGAAAGAAAAAAAAGAAAGAAAGAAAGAAAGAAAGATAGATAGATAGATAGATAGATAGATAGATAGATAGATAGATAGATAGATAGATAGAAAGAAAGAAAGAAAGACTGTACTGGGATAAAAATCTCCACTCCTACCTCAAAGCATTTATAAAGGCAAGCTTTAGATGGATCACAGACCTAACGTGATAGGTAAGTAACAAATTGTTTTCATCACATACCCAGGCAAATACCTTTCCATTGTGGTTAAGCAGACATTCTTTTAGCTGGATATAAAAGAACTAATTTAGTTGGAGAAAGTTGGTAAGTTGGACTACATTTAAATGTTTATAAACTTTAAGCCAGGTGTAGCAGTACATACCTGTAATCCCAGTACTGAGGAGACTGAGGCAGGAGGATTGCCTGGAGTTCAAGGTCATAGTGAGATCCTGTCTCAAAAAAAAAAACCTTTTAAACTGAACCTACTACACAGTTCCCAGTTTCTTCAGAACTACACACAGGAGTAGAAATTGGTAAGGCACTTTGGGCCAATGATTCTATTTATATCCTCTACAGAAATGGATTTATGTGTCCAGTGAGATGCATACAGAATTTGTATAGCAGCTTCATTCAGCAGTAGAATGGCTAAGTTGTATTATATCAGTGGAATTACTGTAACACCGTGAGTGGATCTTGTGATGGATGTAGACTGAGTGAAACCAAACAGAATATATACCAAAGGACTCTTTTATGTGAAGGCCAGAAAGAGGCATAATCTAAAGTTACAGAAGTCAGGATAGAGGTAACCTATAAGGTGGATATTGATGGGGAAGGGTCAGTTCAAATATTTTAGGCCTGCTGGAACTGTACTACATCTTAATATAAGTGATAATTAATCTAGCATATAAATTTTTGAGCTGCATACTTAAAGACTTTGTGCTTTACTATTGGATATGTCACTAAAGTTGTGAAAGATATGTTGCCAAGCATGGTGGCGCACGCCTATAATCCCAGCACTTGGGAGGTACAAGCAGGAGGATCACTATGAGTCAGTAGTGAGACCCTGTACCAAAAAAAAAAAAAAAGACAAAAAATAAAAGACATGTTGCCAAGAATTATAGGATAAGTATTTTTGTATATATTTATTTTTTAAATCTTTTATTTTTTTTGGTACAGGATCTTGCCACACAGCTCCAACTCAGTGATCCTCCTGTGTCATCCTCCTCAGTGCTGGGGTTACAGGTGTACACCACCACACCCAGTTTAGGTGGCCAGCATAGTGAGGGGCTGGCATGGCATGTAGTACCAGGGATCAAACCCAGGTCCTTGCGCTTGCCAGGCAGGTGGCTTAGACTGGCAAGTTGTCTCCGTAGCCCAGATAAGTGTATTTGAAGAGGAGAGTATTTTGAAGGGGATTGATGACAGTTTTTCTTTTACTTTAATTTTTTTAACTTAAGCAATCATTTTATTATATTTTATATGTTTAATATTTTACATTAAGGAAAGTGGTAAACTGTTAAATATTGAAATAAGTAGGCTTCATCAGTATAAAAACAATTGAGTCATCTTTAACGTATTGGTTGTACTGAGATTTTATTTTAGTGAGATTTCAGAATTTATAATTTAGGTAATATTTTTGGTTCACTGGATACTTTCTCATAACATAGGAAAAGATTTGGACAAATTTAAACCGAAACTATTAATATAAATGCTACAAATCAGTCTTTGTTTCAAGCTACTAGAATCTTAATGTTACATTGCTCATTTCTGTCTTTTAGGCTAAGACATCAAGCACATAAAGAATTTTATGCCTACAAACAGGTAAGAAATTTAATTCATACTGGATCACATTCCCCCCAAACCCTGATTTTTTTTTTTTTTTTTGTGAAACCAGGGATTGAACTCAGGCCCTTGCACTTGCCAGGGAAGTGCTTATTCTACTGAGCTATCTCCCCAGCCTTCCCCCAAAATTTTAAAAACTAAGATTTCCATTTTTTCTTTTTTGACTACCTGAGGTTTATTTAACTCACACTTTTAGAGGCCTAAGGGCATGATGCCTGTGCAGGGCACAGATGGTGCTACATTGTGGAAGGAACTTCATCATAGACAGGAAGCAGAGAGCTACATTGATGTTTTAAACCAAGACTGGCTTTAGTAATGTTTATTTCAGTATTTCAGTTGTCCATTTGAAAAATAAAATAAATAGCTTCATTTTCTCAATATTTTCTTCCATTAGCATAAGTTGAAGACTTTATTTATTTATTTTGTGGTACTGGGGCTCAAACTGAAGACCTTGTGCTTGCCAGGTAGGCACTTGTGCTGCTAAGCTAGCTCCCTTGCCCTTATTAGCATAAACTGAAACAGTAGAAAGTTTAGATGATAGAATAGATACCAAGAGCCAACATTTTGCTAAAGAGAAATGCTGTGTAATATAATCCTTGAAGTTATTTTTTAAAGACTTTAGAGATTCTTATCATGTAAGTGAATTTTTCTCACCTGCATTTAAAGACATGACAGTTCCTCAGAAATGATGCGCTCTGATACAGTGATCTACTCCCTTTTTACCTAAAATGTGTCCTGAGATCACATTCATAGGCCTTTCGCCAATCCTTTGCTGATTTGTTCTAGAGCAGCTCTTTTTTTTTGTTTGTTTATTTTGTTTTATGGCTGAGCCTCAGTGATATAGTGCAGGCTAGCCCTACTTGTAGCAGTCCCCCTTCCTAAGCTTCCCAAGTACTGGGATTCAGGCTTGCACCACCACTCTTGGATAAGCAACTTTTCTTTTTTCTTTTCCTTTCCTTTCCTTTCCTTTCCTTTCCCTCCCTCTCTCTTTCTCTTTCTTTCTCTCTCTCTCTTTCTTTCTTTCTTTCTTTCTTTCTTTCTTTGTCTTTTTGAGATAGGGTCTCACTATGCAATTCAGACTGGCCTTGAGCTCACTTTTGTAGCCCGGGCTGGTCTTGACCTCACACTGATCCTCCTGCCTCAGCATCCCAAGTATTGGTGTTATACGCGTGTGCCACTAGCCTACCTTAAGCAGCTTTTCTTAAAGGCCAAGTAAAAGTGTTTTTTTTGTTTTTCTTCCATTTGTCATTTATTAACATTTTACCACTGACCCCAAACAATGAGTCTAGATTCTCAATTTTCTTTTTGTCCTAAGCATAAATTTTCATTGCTTTTTGTTGTTGTTGTTGTGGAGGTGGAGGACCAATAAAAGAAAAGCTTCTGCTTATTTGGGTCTTTAATCCTGCTGATACTAGCTGGGCATGGTGGTGCAAACCTATAATCCCAGCACTCAGGAGGCTGAGGCAGAAGGATCAATGCGAGTTTGAGTTGAGATCAGCCTGGGCTACAAAAGTGAGCTCAAGACCAGCCTGAACTGTACAGCAAGACTCTGTCTCAAAAGACAAAAAAAAAGTCCTGCTGATACTGATCTTATAGGACCATCACCCTTTAATGTTTTGTCTTTCTGTCCATATTTTGTCCCTATGTCTTTAGAATAGGGGCTTTTTTTTTTTTTTTTTTTTTTTTTTTTTTTTTTTTTTTTTTTTTTTTTTTTTTTTTTTGTCTTTTTGAGACAGGGTCTTACGAGGCAGTTCAGGCTGGCCTTGAGCTTACTTTTTTGTAGCCTAGGCTGGTCTTGAACTCATACTGATCCTCCTGCCCCAGCCTCTGGGATTAAAGGTGTGCGCTACCATGCTAAAATAGGGGCTTTTTGGCATGTTCCTTAGATGAACATCCTGAGGTT
Source organism: Myocastor coypus (assembly GCA_004027025.1). Lineage (NCBI taxonomy): Eukaryota > Metazoa > Chordata > Mammalia > Rodentia > Myocastoridae > Myocastor > Myocastor coypus. Next base: position 22,958 of record PVJA010005593.1, read on the forward strand.
TTAGGTAACCCCATGCTCCTCTCCATAGATCTCATGTCAGACTCAGAATTAGAGTTGAATGTCTTAGTTTTCTAAGTGAATGAATATTTATCTCTTGGTTCTGCCATAATCTTGACCACCTACATGTTCATCTGTAGACTAACTGGGAAGTAAAATTGGCTCTGGTGGTCACTTAATGGGTAAAGTTATCTGATGGAACAAATCAGATCATAAAAGAATTTTTTTTCACATTAGGATTAATATAATTCTGTTAAGCAAGATGTATTCTCAGAAAAGTTTATTTTCTTTTTTTTAAATTTTTTTTGTCTTTTTGAGACAGGGTCTTGCTATGCAGTTGAGACTGGCCTTGAGCTCACTTTTGTAGCCCAGGCTGGTCTCAAACTCGCACCAATCCTCCTGCCTCAGCCTCCCAAGTGCTGGGATTACAGGCGTGAGCCACCACGCCTGGCTAAAAGTTTATTTTCAAAAAAAGAAATTTCAAGTGGAATTCTGCCTCATTATCACTTGGCATTCACTTTAACTGATAACTGGTCACTCCATAACCAGGTTAAGGACAAACCTAGATGAAGTATTACCGCACTCTGGATAGAATTGAAATATGCTGAAATAATGATATATAATAAACATCCAAAATTAAGATTGGCTTTACTTTTTAGTCTTTTATAAATGACTAATCAGTCCTATTAAGTGTTACTGAATCAGTAAGTCTCCATGCTTAGCACTTAGTCCAGGTGTGTGTTTGTTGTAATATTGTTTTCCAAGTTTTAATCTAGTTCAAAATTTTAGAAGTGCTTTTCAAAATAGTGCGTCATATAGTTCAAGTTACAACCATGTTGTTAAATGTTCTGTCTCAAATTATAAAAGAGATGTTCTCAAAAACTGAACTTGAGGGAAATATACAGAAGAAAAATATTGGTGAGTAGAAGAAATGTTTTAAGTTGCAAATTCAAATGGACCTAAGAGTATGTTTTTTTCAGGGCTAGGGAGATAGCTCAGTGGCCTATGCTCCTGCCTAGTAAGCACAAGGATTCGGCTTCCATCTCCAGTACCATATGCTGTGCTGGTTCCAAAACCAGGCATGGTGGCACATACCTGTAATCCCAGCATTGTGGAGGCTGGAGATAGGAGAATCACTGTGAGTCTGCATAGCAAGACCCTGTGCCAAATTAAGCAATCAATCAAACTTTGTTGTTGTTTTACAGGTTATATTAAAGGAGAAAGTAAAAGAACTGAATTTACATGAGGTAAGTTCCTTATAAGGAGTGTTTTGATCTTTTCTTGAGCTATTTTTAAATATAAGTATTATATTGTGGTGTGTTCAAATACCTTTCTCTTCAGATGTTCAAAACATGAGTTTATTTTCATGAATGGAATGGACTATTTAAAGGTGCAGTTACATAAAACTCAGTTGTGTGAGGATCTGAAAACAGTAACATTTCTTGTTCCTGATAAGGGATGGTACCATGGATGCTACTTGTAGTCCATATTGTATGCAAAGGGGAAAGATAACAAATCAGTGTTCAAGATGAACTTGTATTTGTTTCACCCTTAAAACTGTTCCTAGTATAGGGCTGGTGAGATGGCTCAGCAGTCTAACGTACCTGCTTAGCCAAGCTTAGGCAACAGCAGGGACCACGGTTCAATCCCCGGCACCAAATGCCGTGCCAGCCCCACTCCTAGGGCCGGCTGAGCCAGCCATAATATAAAACAAAAAACAAACAAGCAAAAAAGCACCCACTATTTCTTTATCAGAGGCCACAAAAAAGAAAATGATTATTGATTATTTCCTGGAGTGAGCGTAGAGTAGAGGAAGTGGAACAGAGAGGGATAGAGGAGGGGAGGTGCGTGATACATATAAGGCTAAAAACCTTGTGTTGTCTAGTTCTTTGGTTGTAGGGCTGGTTCCGAGGTCACTTAAGGACACACCTGAATGAATATCCCATTCTACATTTTCTGTTTTGTTTTGTTTTTTGAGGCAGGGTCTCTATGCAGTTCAAGCTGGCCTTTAACTCATTGGGTAGCCCAGACTGGCCTCAAATTTGCAGCAGTCCTCCTGCCTCAGCCTCCTGAGTGCTGGGATTATAGGTGTGTGCCACCATGCCTAACTTCCTATTGTACATTGTAAGACACATTATCTATAAGAATTCTTTTTATTGATATTCCTTGTGTTGTCTCTGACTACAGATGTTTATAATTTTTATTTCCGTTTTTATTCTTGCCTTTCTACCAATTGTTGGTATTTAAAGCATGTATTTGTAAAACTGTACATTATACAGTCTGTATCTTACATAGCCTAAATGTAATGAAGCTAATTGTTTCTTCAAAGAAAGGTAAGTTGGGGCTGTGGATATAGCTCAGTGGCATAAGCGTCTGCCTGGCAAGCACAAAGTCCCAATTTTGATACCTGGTAGTGTTTGTTTTGTTATTGTTGTTGTTTTAAATTTTTTTTATTTTATTTTTTTCTTGTTTCAGAACTTGTTTGTTTGTTTATTTTTATGGCCAGCTCAGCCTGCCCTCAGGGCAGGGCTGGTGCAGCATGTGATGCCAAAACTGAGCTCAAGGCCATCCTGAACTGTACAGTGAGACCCTGTCTCAAAAAGATTTAAAAAAAAAAAAAAAAAAACAAAAACTGCTTGAATATATATACGAGTATTTAACTCTGGGCTCTTTATTCTATAATATTCTGTTTATGCTGCTTCTACACTAATTACAGTAGCTTTATAGTAAGCCTGAACTGTACAGCGAGACACTATCTCAAAAAAAAAAAAAAAAAAGACATGCAAAAAAAAACCCAAGTATATGATTTGAAATATTTTCTTCTATTCTATAGTTTATCTTTTCACTTATTTGACTTTTTCCTTTTATACACAAAATGTGTAAATTTTTTTCAAGAATTTATTTATTTTTGTTGTTGTTGTTGTTTCAGAACTTTTGTTTGTTTATTTATTTATTTATTTTTATGGCAGGCTCAGCCTGCCCTGAGGGCAGGGCTGGCGCAGCATGTGGTGCCGGGGATCAAACCACGGCCCCTGCAGCCACCCAAGCCTCCTAAGCAGGCACTTTAGATCACTGAGCCATCCTGCTGGGCCCCGATACCTGGTAGTGTTAAAAAAAAAAAAAAAAGTTAACTTGTGGAGTTATTTGAATAATAAAAATCATTATCTACATTATGATGAGACACTTTGAAATCATCTACTACTCCTTCAAGCATTCTGTATATTTTTCATCAGAGAACTGGAATTTTTATTTAACATCACTTTAGGCGTAACCTTTAATTAAACCAAGCATCACTTACTGTTTGATTTTTTTTTTTTCTTTCATGTATTTGGTATAGGATCTCACTACACAACTCCAACTCATAATGATCCTACTGTTTTCAGCCTCCTCAGCACCGGAATTACAGGCATGCACCACCATGCTGGGTCTCAGTGGCTGGCTGAACACACCCAGGGTAGGGCTGGCTTGACATGTAGTACCAGGGATCAAACCCCAGTCCCTACACTTGCCTAAGCAGGTGGTGCTTAATCTGCTGAACTATCTCACCAGCCCTACTGTGTGATTTTTAAGTTTTTCCAAAAGTTAATTTTGACACCTGGCCAAAAGTAACATGAAGACAGAAGGTGATCATCTTTGTATTTCAGGCCTTTTGATAACCAGCAGTGAAAAACCTAGACTGTGATATACATTAATATGCTAAGTAACCAGGGTTTTCCAGGCAAAGAGCCTTCCTTATTAGTCTGACTCATCACTTTAGGGACCTTATCCCAGATAAGTGTAGTATGCTACATAGTAGTGCATCAGAGCAAGCGGCCCAGCTGCATCCATCAATTCTTGCTTTGGTGAATCAAACCATTAGTTTTTTGCTTTTTAATGTATTTAGTACAGGATCTAACTACACAGATGGGACTTGTGGTGATCCTCCTGTTTTCAGCCTCCCAAGTGCTGGGATTACAGGTGCACCACTATGCCCAGTCTCAATTACCACTCCCCCACACACTTACCCCCACACCCCAACTCCCTTCTCAGTGTGCCCCAGGGGTAAGGCCAGCATGACAGCCTGGGGGTCAAACCCTGGTCCCTGCATCTGCCTAAGCAGGCACTTTAATCTACTGAGCTATCTGGGCAGCCCTAAGCCGTTAGTTAGTTAGTTAGTTAGTTAGTTAGTTAGTTAGTTATCACAGTCCTCAGCTGTGGTCATAGTGAGTGGTTGCTTTTACTAATGAGTTACCTTTGCACCTCTATCAAAGTAAATGGCCATGTTTTTGTAGCTCTATTTTCTTTCTTTTTTGTAGCCCTGTTTTTGTATTCTCTACTGTTTCCTTGAATTATGTACCTATCCTTTCATCAGTATCATACTGTTTGATTACAGTAAGTCCCTGACTTTGGAACAAGCCAAGTTGCAAATTCTCACAGATATCAGTGGACTGTATATTACATTCATAGATTCATATTACACAGTGCAATACTGTACAGTGTTTGATCAGCCCAGGATATCCGCAAGCCAGAGGAAAAGCAGTGGTGATGTGGAGAGGTCTTCTGGAAGCACAAAACAATGGACATTGTGTATTTGGGTCAAATATGCATACGACTCACTTTGCTGGACTTAGACCAAATCCAACTTACAGGGCCAGCGGGATGGCTCAGTGGTCTAAAGCCCCTGCTTGAGAAAGCTTGGGCGGCTTCAGGGACCGCGGTTTGATCCCCGGCACCACATGCTGCGCCAGCCCTGCCCTCAGGGTGGGCTGAGCCGGCCATAAAAATGAGTGAATAAACAAATAAAGGTTCTGAAACAAGAAAAAAATAAATAAATAAAATAAAAAATTCTTAAAAAAAAATCCAACTTACAAACATTCTGCCAGAGCAGAATTCATTTTTAAGTTGAGGACTTACTGTACCATGCCTTTACAGTAAATTTTACAATGATAGTGTCATTCTTCAACCTTATTCTTTTATCCAAGATTTATTTATCTCAGTGTGTTTTTTGAGACTGGGAATTTATAAACGTAAGAGATTTATTTTGCCTCAGGGTGCTAGAAGTCCAAGAGTGTGACACTGGTATCTGCTCAGCTACGGGGGAAGAATGCTCCCCTGATGACAGGGAAGTGGGTCCAAGCAGAGAGAGCTTCTTTGGCAAGACTGGAAGCTGATGGACTTCAAAATGGTTGATTGGCACAGTAACTAATCCAGTGTCAGGAAATCACACTGGAAAAACCTACTCCAATCTCAAGAAAACTAATGCACTTTCTCAATGAAGACATGAATCTATTCCTGAGGGTGATGCCCCCATGACCTATGTACTTCCCATAAAGCTCTACTTTTTTTTTAAATTTTTTTTCTTGTTTCAGAACTTTTGTTTATTTATTTATTTTTATGGCCGGCTCAGCCTGCCCTGAGGGCAGGGCTGGCGCAGCATGTGGTGCCCGGGATTGAACCGCAGTCCCTGCAGCCACCCAAGCTTTCCTAAGCAGGCACTTTAGACCACTGAGCCATCTCTGGGCCCCAAGGCTCTACTTTTTAAAGGTCCAGTTTCTCAACACCATAACCTTGAGCACTGAGCTCAACATGAGTGTTGGTGAGAGCAAACTGTGTAGTCAGACCTTAGTGCTAGTCTAGTTCCTTGGCCCTTCCATGGGAACTGTAGCATCAGCTTGCCTATATCAACCAAAAATCAATACTGAGATTTATGTAGCATTATGTTAAAAATATAAATCCATTTGGAAAGAAATGGTCTTTATCATATTGAACCTTGTAATCTTGTAAATATATTGTCTTTCCTTTTACGTAGTCACTTATTTGAAGCTTTTTAAATTAGATACATACATTTAGGTTTTTTATGTCTTCTTGATGACTGACTGTTTTATCAAGATTCCTTGCTCAGTTTCTTTGCTGTGATGTCTTTGTCTGATATTAGTGTAGCCACTGCAGCCTCCCTTTGATTAATGCCTGCATGGTGTATCTTCTTCAACCCTTTTGTTTTCAGTCTCCCTATGTAACTTCACTAAAGTAAAGTTTCTTAAAGATAGCCTGTGACTGGCTCATGGGCTTTATTCCACAATTCCATTTTGTCTGAATGTACTGAGACAAATGTATCAGCTAATAATATAGAACTCTTAGAAGTAAACACAAGTGTGTCTATCCTCATAGCCTACATTAGGTAGTCAATTCTTAGAACACCTAAAACACAAGCAGCCAAAGAAAAATACATAAATTGAATTCATCAAAATTAAAGGATATCATCAAGAAAGTGAAAAATGCCAGGTCACGTGGCACACACCTGTAATCCCTGCACTCATACTGTTAAAGTAGCAGAATCACCATGAGTTCAAGGCCAGCCTGGGCTACATAGTATAAGGTCAGGACTAGACTAAACTACATTGCAAGAACCTGTCTCAAAAATTTTTTTTCATTTTCTATATCTAAGAAAACTCTTGTATTCTAGACTATACCTAAAATTCTTAGAGCTGAGTAATTAAAAGCCACTAAATAAAAAGGCCTGCAAATACTTTCTCCTAGGATTTCCATCCTAACAGCATTTTTGCATTTGATGGAGGTCAGTTTATAATTTTTTTTCCTCAGTTGTTTGTACCTTAGATGCTACATGCTTCTGATGTGTGTGAATTCACAGTTGTTCCAATATCATGTGTTAAAATGGCTATTGTACTTTCATCAGATAGGTTGGCTTCCTTGTAAGTGATTTGTGTCTAAAACATGTGAAGAACTCTCACCAGTCAATAATAAAAAGAAAAACAAAACAGTCCGTAGTGGGAAAAGGAACTTGAACAGACATTTCTCCAAAAAAGAAATACAAATGGCCAGTTGTGGTGGCACATGCTTGTAATCGCAGCCCTCAGGAGGCTGATGCAAGAGGATTGCCATGAGTTTGAGGCCAGCCTGGGCTACCTAGTGAGCTCAAGACCAGCCTAACCTGCATGGTGAGATACTGTCTCAAGAAAGAAAGAAGGGGTGGGCAAGAAAAGGGAGAGAGAGAGAGAGAGAGAGAGAGAGAGAAACAAATGGCTAAAAAGTACATCATGGTTAGTTGCCAGGGAAATGACCACTTCAAATCCACTACAGTAACTACAATAAAACAAAACAAAACAAAACCAATAATCAGAACCAGGGATTTAGTTCAGTGGCACAGCACCTGCCTGACAAGTACAAAATCCTGAGTTTAATCCCAGTATATATTAAAAAAGACAATAACTAATGTTGGTAATGATACAGTAAAATTGGAATTCATATACTGCTGATAGGAATGTAAATGCTTCAGCCACTTTGGAAATCAACTGTATATTTACAAAAAAGTAAATATAGAGCCAAGCATGTAATTCTGACACCAAGGCAGGAGGATCACTGTGAGTTCAAGGGTTATACAGTGAATTTAATTAAGGTAAGCCTGAACTACATAGTGAGACCCTGTCTCAAAAAAAGGAGTTAAATACAGAGTTATTAAATGAGTCAGTAATTCCACTCACCAGTATATCTGTTTATAATGCTGCATTATAAATTGTCATGTTGCTGTGTTAGTCACAACAGCCAAAAGATTAAAACCTTAATGTTCAGCAGCAGATGAAAAGTTAAACAAAATGTTGTCCATAGCATAGAATATTATTCATGTAATTTATATAATATCCATTGAAGATATTAAACTAAAAAGAAGCCAGACCAAAAAACCAATATACTGTATAGGGGTTCTTTTTGTTTTTCTTTTTTGAGACATAGTCTTACCATATACATATAGTTCAAGCTGGCCTTGAACTGATAATAATCCTCCTGCCTCAGTGCTAGGATTATAGGAGGCATGTCTCCCCAATACCTAGTTGGTATAATCCCTACCTAGGGAATTATATGGGATGTCTGGAACAGAGAAATCCACGAAGACAGCAAATTAGGAAGCGGCTATGAGTATGGGCCTTTGTGGTTAGGAATATTAAGACTGTGCAATGGGTTAGTAGCTTTAAATATATTTAAAAATTGCTAGCCGGGCGTGGTGGCGCACGCCTGTAATCCCAGCACTCGGGAGGCTGAGGCAGGAGGATCAGTGCGAGTTCGAGACCAGCCTGGGCTACAAAAGTGAGCTCAAGGCCAGCCTGAACTGCATAACAAGACCCTGTCTCAAAAAGACAAAAAAAAATTGCTTATTTTTATACCTTAAGTACTGAAAAACATAGTATGTGAATTATATGTTTTCTTGTTTTTTAAAGAGGTAGAGATGGCTGGGGGGGATAGCTCAGTGGTCTAAGAGCCTGCCGAGCATAAGGTCCTGAGTTTGATCCCTGGTATCACATGCTGTACATGCTACTGAAACCAGGCATGGTGGTGCACACCTGTAATCCCAGTGCTAGGGAGGCTGAGACAGGAGAATCATTACCAGTCTAAACTGTATAGTGAGACCCTATTAAAAAAAAAAAAAAAAGAAAAAGAAAAAAAAGATGTAGGGAGCCCCAGTGGAGAAATAATGTCTTTGAAATACTGAAAAGTAAAGCTCATTTACATAATCTGATCTGTAAAAGAAAGTTGTATGACTTTAGAACCCTTAAAGAACTTCTAGGAAATCAGATCAGAGGCTTTTGTCTTTCTGTAATTGCCCTTAATTTTGGTCTCCTTTATCACTTAACATGCCTGAATGTATATTATGGTTTTGTTTTTTTTTTTTGTGGGACCAGGGTTCGAACTCACGACCTTGCACTTGCCCAGCAGGCACTTGTGCCTCGGAGCTATCTCCCAAGCCCCTATCTTATGGTTTAAAAAAAAAATTAAGGCATCTGTAGTTTTAGAATGTGTTTATTTAGAACATAATAGCACATCATAAACATTATTAGACTCCTTTTTTGTTTTGTTTTGTGTTTTTGGTTTCTGAGATTTGAATCCCTTGTTCAAAGCTAGACATATGCTTGGCACATATTCTGCCACTTCACTGTATTCTCAGCCCTTTTTTTTAATTTAAAAAAATTTTAATGTACTTAGTACAGGGCCTATAGGGTCTCACTACATAGATTGGACTTGTAGTGATCCTCCTGTTTTCAGCCTCCCAAGCACTGGGATTATAGATACATGCTACCATGCCCAGTCTCAGTTGCCATCTCAGTGCACCCTGCATCTGCCTAAATAGGCACTTCAATCTGCTGAGCTTTCTGGCCAGCCCTCCTTTTTATTTGTTCTTTGTTGTTGTTGGGATCTGTAGCACAGGCTGGACTTGAACTTGCCATTCTCCAGCCTTGGTATTCTGAGCAGCAGGTATCATAGGTGTGTACCACCATGTCTAGCTACAAACTCTATTTTGAAAAGATCAAACATAATTTTGGATGCTGGAAGAACAAGTGAATGGAAATGACCAATCAGTCCAACTTGTGCTTTGGTGTGGTTAGTACTGAACCTCCAAAGGATAGGCCTAACCCTGTCAGAAGATTCAGAAGAGGAGACATGAATGTAGCTCAGCAGCATAAGCGCCTGCCTGGCAAGCATAAGGTCCTAAGTTCCATCCCTGGCACTTCTCTCCCAGCAAAGTCTGTTGAGTCAAAGTGAGTGCATCATTCCCCCTTATAGACAAGAAGCCAAGGCCCAAAAGAGACTAACACTAAAACGGTTAGCTTCTGTTTTATCCAGATTATTCTTAACTTGCCTCCAGAAACAAAAAATGGGCTTGAAAATAGTGCTCACAGGGGGTTGACAAGATAGCTCAGCCGACTAAATGCCTGCTTAGGCAAGGACAGGGACTGGGGTTCAATCCCTGGTATCATATGCCACCCCTGGGTGCGCTGAGCCAAGCCAGCAATGGAGACAGTGTGAGGGTCCACACCTGTAATATCAGTGCTGGGGAGGCTGCCAACAGTAGGATCACTACAAATCCAAGCTGTGTAGTGAGACCTTGTACATTTAAAAGGCCTGGCAGGATGGCTCAGTGGTCTAACGCACCTGCTTGGGAATGCTTATGTGGTTGCAGGGACGGTGGTTCGATCCCAGGCACTATGTGCTGCACCAGCCCTGCCCTCAGGGCAGCCTGACCTGGCCATAAAAAAAAAAAAAAAAAAGAAAACAAAAAAAAAAAGTCAACCAAATACATTTTTTTAAAAAAAAATGGTACTCACAAAATGTGAGCTTTAAGAACAGCTGGCATTGGTGGCCTGCCTTTGCTCATCCTCGGACCCTAATCAGACAGCAATCACAAGGAGCAAACCAGGGACAGAACTCTGGTCCTGCTTTTCCTCCTGCAGTTCTGACCCAACACAGTTGTCTGCTCTCCTAGGAAAATCCTCTCTGTGGTCCACAAAAGGCTATTGGAAACTGGCTATGTGACATACATTGCCCTAGGAAGTTGGACTGACATGGTAGAGGTTAAAGTGGAAAGTGAAACCAGGCCATCATCAAGAATTGGGGGTACTGGGGAGATAGCTCAGTATAACAGGCACTTGCCTGGCAAGCACAAGGGTTCGAGTTCAATCCCCAGTTCAGGAAAGAAGAGAGAGAGAGAGAGAGAGAGAGAGAGAGAGAGAGAGAGGGAGGGAGGGAGGGAGGGAGAGAGAGAGAGAGAGAGAGAGAGAGAGAGAATTGGGGAATGCCCAATCCAGGCCACTGGGAATGGGCAGAAATGCATGTAGAGGCATGCAGCCATTGCACATGAGGCTGGGTTCCATGGTGCATCAGGGCAACTGGCCCCTGATACAGTCACTGCTTAGTTTCTTTCTCCATTCCGTAATGTAAGCAAATGCAAGTGTGTAGTACCCAGGGCATTGGTCAGCACTCAGAAAACAGTGTTGGAACAGTGTTGGAAATGAGCATCTTGGATAGAAAAGAAAGCCTCTTTCCAAGTAGCAGACTGTCCAGCTGTTAGGAGAGTGATCCTGCCCATCTACATATTTTGCTTGCTTTTTTGTTTTGTTTTTGCGGTACCAGGGATTGAACTCAGGACTTTGCACTTGCCAGGCAAGCACTCATTCAACTGAGCTATCTCCCCAGCCCATAATTTTAAGTAATTTTTTTTTCAGGACTGGGGATTGAACTCAGGTCCTTGCATTTGCCAGGCAAGCACTTATTCTACTGAGCTATCTCCCCAGCCCCCATCTACATATTTTCATAAATTTTAATTTAATGAAACTTCTTTAACAAAGATAGGAGAGCACCACAGAAAGCCCTAGAACAAGTACATTACTGCAAGCTGTTCCACAAAACTAGTGACGACTGCCCAGAATGTGCCCTGCACTGAGCATTCAGGAGTTAGGGCTGCCCTACAGAACCCACAGAGCACCTCAGAGGAAGGTGAAGCCTGTATGTGTGACACCCTGATCCTGTCACACATCTCTTCTGCCTGCTGACTGCCTTTGAGCCATACAATAAAAAAAATTATGAGGCCCTTACTCAGCAGGCTGTGGCCATGCCAGCCTCTTGCCCTCACATGAAGAACCTTTGGCCTTATTTATGACTTTGTCTTTCAGCTCTGTGCAGTGTGTCTAGAAGACTTCAAGCCTCGAGATGAGTTGGGGATTTGTCCATGTAAGCATGCCTTCCACAGAAAGTGAGTAATGTTACCAAATTGTTTATTTAGAGCGATCCAACTTAGAGGTACATCAGCCAATGTAGTACGGGCCTTGGGGCAATACCAGATGGCTTTCCAATTAGTCTATAATGCAAAAAGCTGATATCCCATCTTCTGAGTGGGATACGTGTTCATGACATTAGGAGGGACAGGCAGGCAGACCATGACTACTACCGGACAGCCTGAGCAGAGCCACCCAAGTGCACGCCTCATTGGAGTGTAAGCTGTAAACAGCTGTTTGGCTGGAACTTTCCAATGACAGCTTCCATCTTCTAAATATATTTTAATCAGAAACCCAGTTACAGCCAGGCATGGTGGCACAAACCTGTAATCCCAGCACTTGGGAGGCTGAGGCAGGGAGCAGGAGGATCAGTGTGAGTTCAAGACCAGCCTGTGCTACAAAAGTGCACACAAGGCCACGCTGAACTGCATAGCAAGACCCTGTCTCAAAAAGACAAAAACAAAACAAAAAACAGTTAAAGTATAACTAGTCCAGATATAAATGATGGTGACTACCTCCTCTCCCTTCATGAAGACATAGTAATAATAGTCCCCCTTTGCATGCAATTTTGCCTTGGATTTGTATTAGAAAACTGTATTTTTCCTATGTGCCACCTCCCTCCCCAGTGGTCTTTATTCTTTAAGTAATGGACAGCTCAGGGCTCAATATGCTCACCATGACCTCTTAGTATCACATTGTGGGAGATGGAGGCGCTGGTTCCTGCCCAGGGTAGCAGGTGTTCTCTGCATGCTGTGGGGTTCCTTGGGACCAAACACAACTCCTCACACTTTGGCTTTGGACCACAGACGTGTCGCCAAGCCTTAACAAGCTGGGGACAGGAGCTGCTATGAACCTGGGGCTAACATCCCCCTTGTGGCATGTCGTTCTGCAGGTGCCTTATTAAGTGGTTGGAGGTTCGGAAAGTATGTCCACTGTGCAACATGCCAGTTCTGCAGCTGGCCCAGTTGCACAGTAAGCAGGACCACGCTCACCCCCAGGGCCCCCTCCCTGGAGCAGAAAACATTGTATAGCTCACTATGTGGATCAGACTGTTGCTGGATGAGATCTACGTGGAGCCAGGAGAAACATAAGCAGCCTGTCTTGGCTACTGTCTACCTGAGGCAACAGCTGCCATTTTCTTTGCCTCATGAAGGATTCTTGCACCAACCAGGCTAAGAACCCAGGCCTCTGAGTCTTGTGACAATCGAAGTCTGACACCACCTGATGCCAAGAGTGGATAAGCCTGCAGGTTTGGTTCCAGAAACTTGATGATGGTCTCTTGTTAATTCCATTATGCTATTTACCAGGCAATTACCTCCATGTCAAGGTGAATCTTTATTAAGCAGAACGGAAGATGAACACAGGTGTTGAGAAGGGAGCTGAGAAAGGGTTTCTAAATACATACCCCAAACCTAAGGACAGATAAGCTTCTGTGCAGAGCCCTGGAAACCTCCTGGCAGCCCTGAGCTAAGTAAAACAAGTGGTGCACAACCCATCAGTAGTTAGGCAGTGCACATAAGGCTTGCATTCATCCTCTAAGGTCATACTGAACCCAAGGGCTTTGGGTGCAACAGCACAGTCCTCTCACCACCACCTCACCCCAAGTTCTGTGCTTGGTGTGAAATCAAGCTGAAAACATTTGATGGGCTTGGAAAGGCCTAATCAGAGGTCATTTCCTTTCATCATTTCTCTTCCTTTTCACCAGTGAGGCTCATCAGGAGCCTACACTGTCCATGTGTGACCTGGGGGCTCACAGTACTGTGTAGGGTCCTTGTAACTGCTGCATTCTGCTTGTTGGTTTAGGACCATTGTGAGACCCTCAAGTGGCCCTAGAAAAGCACTCAGAAAGGCTGATCTGCCTGGCCCTGCTGAAGATAATGCTGACCCCTTTGCCTCTCCTCTTTCTGTTCGTCTCTTGCCGTTTCTACTTAAAATGCCTGCCAGTGACTTTTAAGTTTGTCCCATATAAGTTCCCTACATAAGTCTGAAGCCTAAGGCCAGTGATCCACTCAGAATTATAACTGAGTCCAGTCCCTTCTTCACGGGTGTGCCTCAGTATTTGGACGTGCATTGCAGACTGGCAGTGTCTTTATAGGAGGGAAATGCAGTCCCTTGGCTCTTTCTGTCCTGCTTTTTTTGGAAACGATTCTGCCCAGTCCTAAGCACTGTATCTCAGCCATATAAAGCATCAGTGACAGAAAATGTTCTTTCCCACAGCCTGCTCTCCCCCGCTACAGATGGCCTCAGCAACCATTCTGTTGTACCCTGTGCCATAGGTGTGAGTGGGGTGGGTTTTTACCAGAAATAATCTGTTTGACAGAGCATGGAAGGGCTTGCTGCTTTGCTTATGGCATATTCCAGGCCTTTTGGGAGTAGTCCAGCCTCTGTCTTGAGATAACAAACCTGTCCTTGGCTTAGGTGGCTTAGGTCAGATGAGGAAAATTCTCCTTTGCCTAGAAAAGTGCTGAGTAGAATCCAGTTTGGAAAATTACTAACCCAGTCGGTCAGAATTGGCCATTTGCTATGAGTGACCTACTTGTGGTATGCCAACTGGCCTGCTTCCTAAACAGGGCAAGAGAATTATGAACTATTTTTATTCGAACACCTTAGCCTGTTTGGCTACAAACAAAAGGAAAACTCCTTACACATACCCTTCCCTCGCATTGTTTGTAGCATGACTGCACTGAATGCTGCAACACCCAGTTTACATTGAAATGTTTTCAGTGGCCAATGTCAGCAGTGGCTTGCTTTTGACCTAACCTCAGTAGCTATCATGTACCATTTTTATAGCAACCTGGGATATATGGCCCTCGCTAGTAGGACTCCAACAGGAAGACTTTTTCCCATCAAGGGGGGGGAACTTCTATGATCTATACAAACTATTGCCACTGACAGCTAAAGGATTCTATAGCATTTTAGCTATAGCCCTTTTCTGTCCCTGTGCAGAACTAAGGACACAGCCTCACCAAGTCCCTGCTTTTGCAGAGGTAAAATAAGTAAGCTCACGGAGTCAGAGCTCCAGGCAGGTGGAGGCAGTTGCTGCCAGGCTGGACCTCAGACAGTGGGGTCTCATCTCAGTCTACTGTGCCCAGACCAGATGCCACTAGCCTTACTTTTCACCACACTTGTGGGTATAGTAGAGATGTATTTCCCTCATCATTTCCTGTGCTGTGGCCTACAGTGGCAGGTGGCAGGCCCAGCATCACTCATAGTGCTGGCAGCTTTTAGCTGCACAACCCCAGGTTTGCTCCTCACATGCCCTACCCCTGCCTTTCTTGTCTACAGCACTGGCCATGCAAATGACCCTTTCATTAATGTCATCTTTTTTCAGACTACTCACAAGTTTCTATCTGAAGGAAACTCCATCCACATTTTTTTAAATGTAGTGAGGAAAATGATGTAAGGATCCCTTTACAGTCCCTTGGCTTAGGCCTAAACTCATAGAAGGCTGCCCTTCCCACATCCATAAGCTGCTCTTTGATTAAATGTATGGAAACGTGGGTATGCTGGATGGCTTAGACCACTTATGGTGTAGTTCCTCAGTGTCTTAGGCAACACAGTGTGCCACAGGTTAATGAAACAAACTGTCCCAGCTGGACCCTTGTAGCTAAATCATTATCTGGTCATTGCTAGGGTCACAAATGAATTCAACTGGATGCAGAAATTAGGAATAAACAGTCTCATCTGATTCCCAGTTGGATCCCCATCTGCAACTTTTCTTTGCCCAGTATGATTTAGTTAGGCCTGTCCCTGACAGGTAAGGCTCTTGTGGCCTATGCTTGCCTAGGCAGGGAGAAAGGGGAATCAGAATAGCCAGCTAGGGACCAGTGGCATCTGAGGTTTGAACTGAGGAATACAGGGAAGCTCCCACCACCAGCAAGGATGTTTTTTTGACAAAGACTTGACTAATGACCCTTTTTACAGCCCTACTCCAGAGCATATCATCTCCATGGCCTGATCCTTCTCTTCTTTGAAAGAGACTTTCTGGGAATGATATGCACACAGGGAAGGGTCCCAGAGATCTAACAGAAGCACTTGCAATATGACCAACAAGGGATGTAGTAACAATGACTAAACAACCTCTTGGGCCGGATTCAAGGTACCACTGACAACTCAACATCATTGGAAGTATCTCCTGAGCTGCAGGAACCTGGTCCCCAACCTTTCCTCTCCTGGCTGTCCTTGGTCACTTCCATCTGCCTCTACCCACAAAGCACAAATTTAGTTTAGTACTGGGTCTTCCTTTACATTTTGAATATTCCCCACAAAAGCATGTAAATTATATAGTTGTCTTCCTTGTAGTTCTCATCCTGTGACCACTATTTATTCCTCATGTATCCTTCCAGAGATGTGTGTAAATGCACACATACATGTCATCTTTTTGTTCATCAGAAGCAGGAATTCAAGATATTCCTACCCATGGTGATAGAGCCATCCAGAAGTCAGAATAACTGTAAGAAGCCTGAATCAGGAGGTACTTTTGCAATATCATCCTCTTTGAATAAAGCCCATTTCCAGTACGCTGGAATTCTAGTTTCCCGTACAATATAAAAACCACAATCTTATTCCAAATGTTCAGCTAATCCAAGGGCACCATGTGTTCCACACCAGCCCTAAGCAGTCTCTGCAGGTATCCCAACAAGCTGCCACCTCACCCTTTCAGCAGCTGCTCCACAGGAACCATGAGTGTCCTATAGTGTTATCCAACTACACCTGTCATGGTCTCTTTGGTGAGTACCACTGTTTGTTTGTTTTTTTGGTTTTTTTTGTGTGTGTGTGGGGCCAGGGTTCAAACTCATGACCTTGCACTTGCCAGGCAGGCACTTGTGCCACGGAGGTATCTCCCCAGTCCCCTAGTACCACTGTTTGTAAGGCAAGGACTTAAAACACAAGTCTTCCATCTTTATCAGACAGGTGTCTATTCTCCAACGACAACCATGGTTACACTTGAGTATCCATGCATGGGTTCCCACAGATTGGCTCCTTTTCCCTTCTTTAAGTGCACTCAGAAGGAAATGCTTCCTACAGTTTCCCCTTTGCTCAATTAACTTTCCATCTGACAGCATAATCTGTAGCACTTGTTTTTGAGACAGGGTCTCACTATATAGTTCAGGCTGGCCTTGAGCTCACGTTGTAGCCCATGCTGGTCTCAAACTCACAATGATCCTCCTGCCTCAGCCCAAGTGCTGGGATTACAGGTATGTGCCACTTATGCCCAGCTTCCAGTTTTTTTTTTTTTTTTTCTTTTTGAGCCAGGGTCTTGCTATGCAGTTCACACTGGCCTCAAACTCACAATGATCCTCCTGCCTCAGCCTTCAGAGAGCTGGATTCCAGTCCACTTTTGCCCTTTAAGTTAAACCAGCTTCTTCCAGGTAGCCTTCAAGGAAGATGCACAGAGTGGTATTTCACTCCCCAGCAGCCACCCAGTGCAGCAGTCCAGTGGGCTTAAACTGCAGCAGGCCCACCCCAACTTGAAACTTGAAATTCTGTGTAACTCCACAACAGGACATTTGTGGAATCTCTGGCCTCTCTGAGGTTAGTATCTTTTCCTGCAGTGAACAGAAATTTTCAATGAGACAGAGGTCTAAAGTGTGTAATTTATAAGTGATAGTTGGAAAATACCAGGTCTTAGCTCTTTAGTGAAAATGGCAGGAGAAAACAAGGCTTGTTCAGTAAATGTTTCTCTGATTCAGTTTTAGGACTCAAATTGTTGCATGACACAACCTTACTCCATTTTTAGACCAAGCATCAGCACTCTTGGCATATTAATCCAGACCTCAGGCCAGGGGCCATGAGATCAGAATACCCTTGTTGCTTCAGACATGGTAACCCATAGCATGGGAGCACCAGTGCTGGGAGGCTTGCTTACATTTTGCTGGAATTCTTCTCACCTCCCTGGGCCAGGTCCAGCCTGAAATGTCTGGGCCTGCTGTGTGCCACTCTTCTCCGCCCATGTCCCTCCCCAACCCTGGCTGACACAGGTAAGGGCAGGGTGGCCTGGGTTAGCAAGTCCCTCCTGGTGACAGCCTATCTTCCAGGAGTGACCCTGGTAACTGTCTCTTGACAGATCCGGCTAGGAAGGGGGCACTTTAGTCTTGCAGTTCAGCCCTTTGGGGCTTATTCACTAGATATAACTCAAAAGTTAAAAAAAAAAAAAGTTTATGAAACACTGAGCTTCAGATTTCATAGACGTATTTGTAAACTAAGAATTCTGCAGCAGAATATTTTTAAACATTCGCGGTTTTTTGTAAGCTATATTTTTGTATATTTAATTGCTATTTTAAAAAGGTAATGTTTTTGCTAATCACCTGTTTAAAGATAAAACATGCATGTAATTGATTCAAACACATGTAAATAAAAATCTGATTTTGAAAATACTTCATATTGCCCCCTTCTGTTGTGTGGAGGACAATGGTAGGGGACAGGGAATGGTGGCAAGAGCTTGAGGCCTTTCAAGGGAGATAGCAGGGCCTCCAGTACAGGCTACAGTGAAAGCCTATGCCTTTTCAGCTGCCCTAGTTCAGCTCTGAAGGCAAAGCTAGACATAAACAAGCAGCCTCCTGGCCATAACACCAGCATTTAGGGCCACTTCTCTTGAGAGCCAAGCTTTGTCCCTCAGTGGCCTATGACCACAAGGAGGACTTGCCTTCCTCTCAGCCTCTAGAGAACCTTGCAACTCCTTCATCCAGGTGCTAGAAAAAGAGCACCCTGTCCTCAAACACTGACGCCTGGACTTGCTTGCTTGACCTTGTTCCTTTGTTTCCCATCAACACGTCACTATTTTTCTCATGCTTCTGGAATTCTCTAAATCTCCTATGTAGACATCATCCTCAGCATTGTCTCATTCACTCTAAACCCAGCTGCCCACTTATTATCTCAAAATGCAGTTAGGGTACCCCCCCAATATAGCCAACACAGCCCAAGAAGTGTTTCCCATAGCCCCTTTGCCACCTCATAACATGGGGCTCACAGGTCAACAGGTAGAGGGCAAACGGGAGGGATAGCAGGCACGGTGGTGCTATCCTGCTGAGCTATATGCACCTGGAGCTGGACAGCAGCCTTGGAGGTCTGCAGGCAGAGAGCAGTGGGCAGTGTTGGGCTCAGAGGTCAGAGCTGGATGGGAATTGTGAGCATGGGGGACTGACAGCATCTGTCCTTGAAAGAACAGCTTAGCAGACAAGTGGCCAAGAAAGCAAAAGCACTGTACAAGGCCTCTTAGTTTTTTGTTTTGTTTTTTTTTTTTTTTTTAACATCGAGCCAATGCTAGCACATTTAGAAACAAATGTCTGGAGTGTCAGCTGAGCACAAGGTGGAAAGTGAGGCAAAGCAGCTTCTTAACAGGGACAACTGTGAGTTGCAGGAGGAAGGCACAGGAAAGGCAGAGTCCCTATTCAGGCTCTGAGGCCAGGCCAATCTGGGCATGAGTCCAGCTCTGCCTGTTCCCAGCTGTGTGACCTTGGGTGGACTTCAGTTTCTTCCTGTTACATGATGAAAATAAGGTGGACTGGCAAGATGGGGTCACAGTACAGGAACGTGAATGTCTCATAGGACTCCAGAAGTTCCCTGCCCTCTAGTAGCAGGCAGGCCTCAAGCACTAGGGAAAAGGAACAACACCCCACCCCACTCCACCCCACCCTCTTGTGAGCTAAAGCTGGTGGCTGAGGGGAAAGCTGAAGCCACCAAACAGACAACTGGGGAGATGAAAGATTGGGATTTCTGAGCCAAAGTGGCAACCACGAGAAAGGAACTACCAGTTCAGTACTGTGCTTCTTTTCGGCCATGGGAGGCCTCTGGCTAAAGGCACCCATACCTAGAGGGGCCAGGCTCTGCAGAAAGGGCTCAGCCATTAGTCCCAGCCCCAGCCCTGTCCTCAGGCTGGCAGTTGTCCTCTGCCGCCCCCACATGGCCAGCCCAAGCTCAGCTAGCCCATCCCTCCCCAACAAGGACAAAGACAGAAATAGCTCTGTGCCTGGCAAAACCTTCATGTCTTCTGGCTGCAAAATGGCAGGCCCTTCCTAACCTCCCACAGCAATGCTGGCATCAAGTCACTTAATACTTAAGATTTAAGAGCTGCACTATCTCCAAGGAGGCTTTTATTCTGCACAGCAGAAAACAAAGGTTTAGCCCTTCCCAAGAATCCATCTCACACCCCATCCGGTCTCCCAAAACTCGGTATCACACAGCATGAGTGCCCCACTCCAACTACCTGCGCCACCTGTGTGCACATACTCACACACCGTGGCAATTCTAGCAGCCCTTTAACCTGGTGTCATTCTTTGGGCTGGTTTTTTTTGTTGTTGTTGTTTGTTTGTTTTTCCTAGCTCTTTACAATGTTCAAGTCACTAACCCCATTCTGTTACCCAAGAAAAATGCCACAAGTCATCTTTCCACCCAGAAGTCCTCATTATTTTCAGTGTAAAGTAACAATAAATAGGGGGCCCAGCGGGATGGCTCAGTGGTCTGGAACGCCTGCTTGGGGAAGGTTGGGCGGCTTCAGGGACCGTGGTTCGATCCCCAGCACCACATGCTATGCCAGTCCTGCCCTCAGGGCCGGCTGAGCTGGCCATGGAAATGAGTGAACAAACAAAGGTTCTGAAACAAGAATAAAAAAATAATAAATAAAAAATTCTTAAAAAAAAAAAAAACAGAAAAAGTAACAATAAATGCCCTTTCAAAAGCTATTTGTCAAACTTTGGGTACAGAATTATTAACCTGCCCTGGCCAGGTATGGCAGTACATGTCTGCAATCCCAGCACTTGGGAGGCTGAGGCAGGGAGACTGCTTTGAGTTCAAGGCCAGTCTGGGCTACATAGTGACTCTTATCTTTAAAAAAGAAAAAGGGGAAAAAAAAAAAAATTACCCCTGGGAGCTGGGGAGATGGCTCCGAGGCACAAGTGCCTGCTGGGCAAGTGCAAGGTCGTGAGTTTGAACCCCAGTCCCACCAAAAAAAAAAAAAAAAAAAAAAAAAAATTACCCCTGCCCAGTTAAAAGTTCACAGAACCCTGAAGTAAACCATAAACCACTCTTCAGTATGCTCACACAAACGCTACATGCAAACCAATAATACACATAGGATCTCCAAGGCCATTTTGATAAAACTGCAATTAAAGTAACACAGCAGCTTGATGGACACTCAGCCACTCAGCTAATGCAGGAGCACAAGACAGCTGTCTTGGAGCATCTGCAGGGAATGATGCTGAGATTTCAAAGAATGCTGCAAGCTTAACAAGACTATACTGAAAAGCAGCCTGAATACAGCAAATCCTCACAATGCCTGGACGTGGTCCACTTTGTTTTTAATATATTTTTGCTTACTGGTTGCTAGTTTAGACTAAATTTTTATCTTGATGACTTAGAAAAAATACACTTATTTCTCACTTTGATTCAGGCAATAAACAATCATAAAACTGAGTAAGTCTCCTTTAAAAAAATGAAGTTCACAATGTCCATCATGGAAAGATCCAGGAAGCCCATCCAGGTAACAATCAGGGAATCTTCAACAGTTCAAGGAGTGCTCCAACGGCTCCAAAATAACCCTGAAAAGAATGCACCAGATGTAAGAGCAATTTTCCTCAGACTTACTTCAACTACCACAAGTTTAATTACTAACATTAAAGGCAGCACTGCCTTTAATTCCTGACCAGTTCCTAAGCCCCAGCTGAAGGCCTGAAGCCAGGCTCGCTGCTGTGGGAAGAACAGAGCCAAACCTACGGTGAGTACCACAGGAGGGTGCCACAGGAGAGTTATGTGGCTTAGTGCCTCTGTTAAGAAAGGGCCCCAGCTGTCCTGGGGGGATGAGGTGTGCCACCAGACAACTAAGGGTGGTAAGACGACAAGTATCACAAGGTAAGGCCTTAGCTAGAGGCCTTAGCAGGGCAGGGAACTGAAGCAAGATGCTCAAGAGACATCTGAAGGAGCAGATGAGGGCAGCAGGGAGAAGTACAGATGCTACTGCCGAGCATGGGGTCACAAGAGCAAAAGATGTGGAGAGCAACACAGGTGGGTTCTCTACAGCATAAGACAGAAATAGCATGCTGAGAGGCAAGCGGTCAGAAGTGGTCAGCAGTGCCCTGAGGGGACAGGGAGAGGACAGAAGCTCCTAAAGGGAGGACATGCAGAAGCAAGAGACGGAACTATCAACTGAAAGAGAATAAATGCTTCATCAGAGGAGTAGTTGGGTCAAATGCAACTGATATACAGAAATCCAGCCAAAAAGACAAGGGTAAATTATTAAAGGATTCAAGACAAAACCCAGCACATGGAAGGCTGAGGCAAGAAGATCAGTGTGAGGTAGAGACCAGCCTGGGATACAAAGGTGGGCTCAAGGCCAGTCTGAACTACATAGTGGGACCTTATCTCAAAAAGACAAAAAAAAAAAAAAAAAGACATAACCCATACTGACAGACTATCAAATGGAGGCAGGGGAAGTATCGTTCAGTGTTGCAGATCCAGTAAGGTCTCCAAAGCACAGACAAAGTATTAAAATACTTTTGAAAAGAAGTAGCTGAAGAGATGTAAGAAAGATCCTTGAAGTCTTGACTGTGAATTTCAAACATACTACAAGCTGTAACAAAAGCCACAGACCAGGGCACTCATTCAACAATAACTGTAGATGTGGTCAAATAGCTTCCTGTGTCTGTACTTCATTTCATAATTAAAAACAAAATAAAGTGGCATGGTTAATCATTACACTGAATTCTCCTACAGACCCAGAACCTATTACCAAGCAAGTGTTACGATAAAGCAGGCTCTTGACAACCATTCAACCATAAATGCCTTGTTGTGGAGAGCAGAAGAACATTTCTTTTTTTTTTTTTTTTGTCTTTTTGAGACAGGGTCTCACTATGCAGTTCAGGCGGGCCTTGAGCTCACTTCTGTAGCCCAGGGTGGTCTCGAACTTGCACCGATCCTCCTGCCTCAGCCTCCCTAGTGCTGGGATTACAGGCGTGCGCCACCACGCCCGGCTGCAGGAGAACATTTCAAGACTCAAAAAAGGATAAAATAAAGTTTCACAAAGGTAGAGACTCACATTAGAGTCAGACGCCTGGCTGCACATGGACAACAGGCATGTGGTCCAGCAATGCTAAGCAGAGAAAACAGTGCAACAGCAAGGAGAATGACACAATGTAAAAATAGCCCCATGTAAAGGAGCACACCTACAAGACCCTATCTAAAAAAAAAAAAAAAAAAAAAATCATAAAATGTTTATCATTGGGGCCTGGCAGGATGGCTCAGTGGTCTAAAGCGCCTGCTTAGGAAAGCTTAGGCGGCTTCAGGGACCGCGGTTCCATCCCTGGCACCACATGCTGCGCCAGCTCTGCCCTCAGGGCAGGCTGAGCGGGCCATAAAAATAGACAAAGTTCTGAAACAAGAAAATAAATAAAATTCGTAAAAAAAAGTTTATCATTAATAGGCTGACCATCCCTTACCCAAAATGTTCACATCAAAGTGATTTCGATTTGGGAGATTTGGGGATTTTAGAGTATTTGCGTAGAGGTTAATCTGATAGTGGAACCCTAATCTAAAAAATCTGAATCTAGAAATTTGATGTCAGAAAAGTCACATTGGCAATTTCAGATTTTGGAGCATTTCAGTTTCTCAAGAGATGCTCAACCTGTATTACATGAAGATAGAAATATGAAAGAAAAGTCAACCTAAGAAACTAATCTCCATATTTACCTAGGAAATGGTTCAACAAAAGTAGAAATTACACAGAAGTTAGTATAACTAAGACTTAACATTAAGGGACCAGGGATACAGCTCAGCAGCACAAACACCTGCCTGGCAAACACAAGATCCTGAATTTGATTACTGGTACAAAAAACAAAAAGATGTAACATTAAATGGAATTTCATTTTATTCTGCCAAAAATCACCAAAAAAACATAGAAAGATGAACTATAATAACCTTAATGATATTTCAACTGACTTACTAATATATCAGCATCAGACATAAAAAGATATGGCTTACAATATTAAAGGAAAAGGTAAAAAAATAAAAAATAAAGGAAAAGGTAATGTTTACTGATCAAACCTTACTTTGATTTTTTTCAATCGCTATAAATACTGTTATGCTAAGATACATAATTCTGAAAAATATTCATGGCAACACAATCTAAAACCTAATAACACACGAATAATTTATTTCAATAGCCACAACTAGCAACTTTATCTTCAGTCAAGAAAAACAAAAGGAGAGGCCCAGCAGGATGGCTCAGTGGTCTAAAGTTCCTGCTTAGGAAAGCTTAGGCAGCTGCAGGGACCGCGGTTCGATCCTGGGCACCACATGCTCCCTCAAGGGCATGCTGAGCCAGCCATAAAAATAAACAAACAAACAAAAGTTCTGAAACAAACCAAAGAGATTAAGGTCAGACTATACAATTTGATGACTCTTCTCTAGTCTCATTTCTACCCTGCTGAAGTGTTAAGTTCTTATGATAGTGTGGTTCTAGTCTAGAATGTTTTTACAGACTCATTCATTTTTAGATACATCTTAAGGATGTGACACATGAACTATATATCAATATAAAAAACTGGCATGAGAAAACAGTAGAACCCAAAGGAGCTATACTTACACAGAGTCAATGAAATGGGAAAATATAAACAACTGTTCAGAAAAGAATGGAGCAGCCAAAATACACACAAAAATGTTCAAATTTTTCTTTGGGGGTTTAATGGAGAACACATGTCTAACATGTGCAAGACCCTTATAGCAAGCAAGCATTCATATTCATTAAATGAATATTTAATTAGGTTTTGAATATCAGAACCACCACACAAAGAAATTCCTTCAAAACTGATTCAATTTCTAATTAACTGAAAATCTTTGCATTTCAGCTGGGCTCCACTCTCTTTCAAGTTCTGCTACAGTGTGAACCCATTACGTATGTGACACATTCCCAGTCCTTACCTCATGTTCTGAAAACAGTGCTTTCAACTGCCCCTTGGACCAATAATCCAAAGCATATGCCAAAAGCCGCATGGCGATGGTATTAATCCTCAAGAAATTTCCAACAAATACCACTTGGTTAATGTTCTGAACACATCAAAAAAAAAGGCAATTAGTTTGCATCTTACCACCCGCCCCCAGAAAAAAAAAACCTCACCCTACCCCCAATTTTTAGCAGTAACTTGACTCATGGTCAAACTTAATTTACTCAGTGCTAAAGAAATTGGATCCACAAACATCTCTGGACTCACTGCAAACTATGTTCAAATATGCCAAAGAAAAAAACAGATTAGAAGAAGATATATGTATTAAATGACAAATACTAATTAAAAATTTTATATAGTAAGTTTAAAAAAACAACAAACTGCGATTCAAAAAAGGAACGTGCCACAACAAGGTAAATTATTAAAAATCTATAGGGGCTGGGAAGATAGCTCTGTGGCACAAGTGCCTGCCTGGCAAGTGCAAAGTCATGAGTTCAAACCCTGATCCCTAAAAAATAAATAAACAAACAAACAAACAAAATATAAAACAAAATAATCTATAATAAGCAGAAAAAATTCAACTTTAGCATAAAGAAACTAGAATTTTAAGCCTATTAACTTAATTAAAAACACATAGGGGCCCAGCAGGATGGCTCAGTGTTCTAAAGCACCTGCTTAGGAAAGCTTGGGTGACTGCAGGGACCGCGGTTCGATCCCCAGCACCACATGCTGTGCCAGCCCTGCCCTCAGGGCAGACTGAGCCAGCCATAAAAATAAACAAACAAAAGTTCTGAAACAAGCCGGGCGTGGTGGCACACGCCTGTAATCCCAGCACTTGGGAGGCTGAGGCAGGAGGATTGGTGCAAGTTCGAGACCAGCCTGGGCTACAAAAGTGAGCTCAAGGCCAGCCTGAACTGCATAGCGAGACCCTGCCTCAAAAAGACAAAAAAAAAAAAAAAAAAAAAAAAAAAAAAAAAAAAAAAAAAAAAAAAAAAAAAAAAAAAAGTTCTGAAACAAGAAAAAAATAAATAAAATCAAAAAATTCTTTAAAAAAAAAAACCCACACAAACACACACACCCGAAATCCCATCCCCCCAACATTGGTAGAGTTGTGGTGAAACTGACCTGCCAGTTCACTGCTAGGAATGACCTAAATGGGCACTGCCCCATGCAAAGTTACCTGCTGATGTGCACCAAAAAGAATAACCATGGCCACAGTATAAGACCATAAGTCTCAGTCTGCAGAGCCCCTTGTCAAAAATAAAGTTTAATGGCAGGCCAGACAGCTCAGCAGATTAATGCACATGCTAAGGCAGGCACAGCAGCCAGGGTTCGACTCCCTGTGTGCCATGCTGGCCCCGCCCCCAGGGCATGCAGAGACAGCAACTGAGACTAGGTGTGATGGCATGAACTAGTAATCCTAGGAAGGCTGAAAATAGGAGGATCACTACAAGTCTGATCTATGTAGTAAGACCGTACAGACCCTGCACCAAAATCATTTAATAAATAAATAAAGCTGAGGCTAAGAAAAGCTTCCCCTAAAAAAAGCTTACTGCAAAGTTATCATAACCAAATACCCATGTGAATAATGTATATTAAAGAACCTGATCAGTGAAAATTATAAACCTATGGTAATAAAAACCTGATTAAATATGTACTTATGAAATGTGTATTTAGGTCTGGGGAAATAGCTCAGCAGTCTAAGCGCCTGCCTGGCAAGCACAAGGACCCTGGTTTAATCCCCAGTACCACATGCCATGCTCGCCCCAGAACCTTGGTTGCACCGTGCAGGCTACCAAAACGAGTCATGGTGGCCCACGCCTGTAATCTCAGACTGGAGGGGCTAAGACAGAAGGATCATTATGAGTCCAAGCTGTGTACCAAGACCCTGTACCAAATTAATAAAGAAAAAAAATTTTTTTAATGTTTTTAAAGTGTATTTAAGTAAAAAACATAGAATGGTATGTATCCAATTAAAATATGCTATATGCGGCTGGGGAGGTAGCTCTGTGACCTGCCTGGCAAGTGCAAGGTTGTGAGTTTGAACCCCAGTCCCACAAAAATAAATAAATAAATAAATCCTAAAACATATAACCAATAGGAAAATGAACACACAATAAAGAAAATGTTTTAATTATATGATCAGATAAAATATCTTTTTAGTTAAAAATGAGACAAATCACTTTGTGCCTTTGAGGTTTCTTTTAAAATTCATGCCTATATTATTTAAAGAATAAATAGGGACTAGCCCTAAATCTGCACCAACTGGCCCCTAGTTCCTCTTTCCCCAAGGGCAGCCCATTCTTGGTTCTTTCATAGCCCTGTACAATGCTGCTTGACCTGAATGCTACAAGGCAGCACTGTAAAGAAGCTGAAAGCACAAAGACATAGCTCTGCTGAGGTGGAGGGAACCAGGCTGGGCATTTGTCACCCAGTCATCTTCTCCCAGCTTCAGTAAGTTCCAGTAGATTCCTTCTCAGGTCTCTAGAGCTCCCAATGGGCCAGGACTGAGATTCGGCATCATCACTCATCATCAGAACCTGGAAGCCTTCTTCCCAACTTCCTCTACTTTCCACTACTTTCCCTCTAAACAGTTGCCATGCTTATCTTCAGTGAAATCAGTGAGCATCTGTGAGTGAATTTCACACTGAAAGGAAATCTACATGACACGACTACATTTTGGCACTGTTCTACAAAGAGCATACAAACAACAATGTCAAGGTGTAATACACTTACGAAGTTCAGCATATCCCTGAGAGCAATTAAAAAAAAAAAAAAAACCACACCCCCTTACTTCATTAAGAGCACACATTCTTGCTATGGAACCAATGTTGTTGGTGATGGTGATCAAAGTTGCTCTAGCGAGGTCCTCCTTACTAACAGCCTCTCGCTTCTCCTTGCTCATCATGTTTCCAAAGCTGTGATGAACAAAACACAAAACAAAAAAATCTCATTGCTAAGCCAAAGTCAACAAAACCAAAATGAATTCAATGCTACTTAACTAAGATAAAACTGGTTAGAGCAACAATGTTCAAATCTTGCAACTTTCTACTATGCAATGATAAAGCATCTGCTCAGAGTACTCAGCTTTAAAGAGCCAACAAGCTCTCTAAATGAGCAGGTGGCTTTCCCTATGGCCTTCTTCTGAAATCAGCACTGACATCAGTCCCAGAGTGATTCAGAATTTCAGATTTGCTAAGGACACCACTACCCCTTCCTGCCACCAGTTACAGAGAGACACCTTTGTCAGCAATCATATCAACTATACAGCCATTCCTCTCAAGTTGGTCACATTCACACTGGCAAACTGGTTTATCACAGCAATGCAAAATGAGCCCTAGAACAACCTGCTAGTTTCAGATTTCAGGGTTAAGAGTGTACTATGCTCAAAACCATGGATTTAATTCCCAACACCACAAAAAGAAAGAAAAAATGTGTTTCAGAGTTCCCTAGAAGGTAGTAGTTAAAAATGTATTGATCAAAAGAACTGCAAAAAAACAAAGTGATAACCAGTAAATGCTGCATACAAAAAGTAAAAATCTACAGCAGCAGTTCTCAACCTGTGGGTAGTGACCCCAGCAGGGGTCAAACGACCAAAACACAGGGGTCGCCTAAAGCCATCGGAAAATACATATTTAATCCCATGCTATGCCATGGTGAAATGTTATTTATTGGAAGTAATAATAAATATTTCTCAACATGTAACTAGTTTTTGTGATTAATCACTGTTTAAATTATGTTTGATTTGTAGCAATGAGAATACATAATGCATATCAGGTATTTACATTCCGAATCATAACTGTAGCAAAATTACAGTTTTGAAGTAGCCACCAAAAGTACTTTTTGGTTTGGGGTCACTGCAACATGAGGAACTGTATTGCAGGACCACGACATTAGAAAGGTTGAGAACCACTTCCATAGTATTTGCTAAAGGCCTAAAATTAGTAACAAGCATATATGTGTATCTTTTCTGTTAAAAGAAACATGTGCCCTAGTACCCATAAAACTATTTAAAAAAAATCTACAGCAGGAAAAATAAATGTTTAGGATTATATTTAATAGAAATACACTAAAGTCTAAAAAAACAAAAAAAAACCCACAACCCTAAATAAATGAAAGATATTCCACTTTTTTGGATCACCAGAAGACCTGACAGTGTTAAAATGGCAACACTCTCCAAACTGGATCTACCAACTCAATCTCTGTCAAAATCCCAAATGTATTCTCTGCAAACACTGCCAAGTTCACCCTATGATTCTCAAATAATTTTATGGAACCCCATACAGCCAAAATAATCTTTAGAAAGGACAACCTAGAAGGGCCAGCCTGATCTCAGCAAACTAAAGTGCCTGCTTAGGCAGAACACAGTGGTGGCGTGGCAGGGTTTGATCCCTGACATGCAGTGCTGGCCCCACCCACAGGCACACTAAGATGTGATTGAGACTGGGTGTGGTGGCCCAGAGAATCACTATAAGTCCAGTCTACATAGTGAAACCTGCAGACCTTGTCCTAAATACAGAAAAAAAAAAAAAAAAAAAACCTGGAAGACTCACTTTCGACTGCAAAACTTAACATACACACAGTCATCGAAGCAGTATGATACTCTCATAAGGACAGATATACAGGTCAATGGAACACAACTCAAGGTCCAGAAATGAACATAAACTTCTACAGTTGATTGACTTTTGACAAAGCGTCAAGAGAAATCAACAGGAAAAGAGTGGTCTTTTCGACAAATGGTGCTGGCACAACTGGATGACATGCTAAAGACATTTAGCATGGTACTTAAGTCTCACCATACACAAAAAATTAATGTGAGAGTCAGGGATATAGAATACTGGCTAGCAAGAGCAAGACCCTAGACTTCAATCCCACCACTGTAAATAAAATTTTTCTTATCAACTTAAAATGAGGATGCTGGGGAGATAACTCAGCAGTCTAAGTGTCTGCCTGGCAAGCACAAGGATCGGGGTTCAATCCCCAGTATCACATGCTGTGCAAGTCCCTGGATCCCAGGCAGTGGGCATGGTGGTACACACCCGTAGTCCCAGGACTGGGCAGGCTGAGACGGGAGGATCACTACAAATCTGAATAGTGTAGCAAGACCCTGTGCCAAATAAATGAATAAATGAGTTTTGAGGGGAAAAAACAAACAAAACAAAAAAAAACCACTCCACCCGCCTGTAATCCCAGCACTCGGGAGGCTGAGGCAGGAGGATCGGTGCGAGTTCGAGACCAGCCTGGGCTACAAAAGTGAGCTCAAGGCCAGCTTCAACTGCATAGCGAGACCCTGTCTCAAAAAGACAAAAAAAAAAAAAAAAAAAGTTTAAAAAAAAAACACTCAAAATGGGTCACAGACCTAAATGTAAGACCTGCAACTATAAACTCCGAGAAAAAAATAGAGAAGTAAACCCTCAAGACTTTAAAGTAGGCAATAATTTCTTATATATGACACTAAAAGCACAAGAAATGGAATAAAAGTAACCATTAAAGTCAAAAACTATGCTACAAAGAACATCAAAAACATTAGGGAAATGAAAAGACAAGGTAGGATATCTTTGTGAATTCTGTATCTAATAAAGGACTCCTATCCAGAATATATAAACTAATCTTATAGTTAAATAATAAAAAGAAAAACCACTAAAAATTAGTGCGAAACATGGACAGATACTGCTAAGATAACATACATATGGCCAAAAAGGACATGCAAACTACTCAAGCTATTCAGGAAATGCAAATCAAAACCACAATGAAATAGCACTTCATGTCTATTAGATAGCAAGAAAAACATGTTAGCAAGGACATAGAGAAATTTGTATTTTCATAAACTGACAGAATGGTAAAATGATATAGCCACATGGCCCAGCAACTCCATTCCTAGATACATTAAAAAAATAAATAAAACAGTTGGGTGTAGTGGCGTACACCTGTAATCCAAGCACTTGGAAGGCTGAGGCAGGAGGACCAGTGCAAGTTCAACATCAGCCTGGGCTACAAAAGTGAGCTCAGGGGCCCAGCAGGATGGCTCAGTGATCTAAAACACCTGCTTAGGAAAGCTTACGCAGCTTCAGGGACCGCGGTTCGATCCCCAGCACCACATGCTGCGCCAGCCCTGCCCTTAGGGCAGGCTGAGCTGGCCATAAAAATAAACAAGAAATAAATAAATAAATAAATGAGTGAGTGAGCTCAAGGCCAACCCAAACTGCACAGCAACACCCTGTCTCAAAAAGACTATACATACACACACACACACACACACACACACAAATACATAAATGCATAAATGATGAGCATTACTCATAACCTAAAAGCATAAAAAACTCAAATGTTTGTCAAATGGATACAATGTGACCTATCTATACCATGGAATAATAATAATAATAATAATAATCCAGCAACAGAAAGAATAAACTTGACTCTTGCTATTACCATAGATGAACCTTAACAACATTATGCTAAATGAAAGCAGCTAGTCGAAAGATCACAAAATAGCCACACCATTTACATGAAATACTCAAAACAAGATTCTGGAGACAGAAAGTGTATCACCCCTAGGGAGGGCTCAGGTGAGAACTAGCTGATACTGGACATAAAGATTCTTCCTCAAGCCGGGTGTGGTGGTGCATACCTGTAATCCCAGCACTTGAGAGGCTGAGACAGGAGGATCGATGTGAGTTCAAGACCAGCCTGGGCTACAAAAGTAAGCTTAAGGCCAGCCTGAACTGCATAGTGAGACTCAGGAAAAAAAAAAGAAAAAAAAAAAGTTAAAAAGAAAGCACACATCCTTACCTCGAAGCCACAGCCCAGCCTGGCAATCCAAACCTCTCATAGTCTCCTCCATAAATGTCTCGCACTAGTTTATCCACTTTGGTACTATCTCCATGAGATGCCATTTCAAGAGCCTCTTCAAAAGTGGTGCAGCCAGTTAGAAGACAACAGAGACCAAAAAAAGTTCCTCCTCCAAGACTATGATTAAAAACAAGCAATGCAGTATTATAACGTTGTTTTTAGAAAACAAAAAATAATATTTACGATCCCTCAAGTTAGACTCATGTATCACTCATTTGTCCCATGATGATCACACAGGTGCCACTAGTAAGAAACAAGTCTATAAAAGGTCAAACACAAGCACCTCATGTATATCCTGAATGTACATATTTATATGAGCCAACCTGTTAAATATTTATCCAAACCCTAATATATTTTTCAAGTGACTTCTAATTCTTAAAACCAAAACATATTCATTCCCTTCTTCCATTTAATCTTCCCTTTTCAGATTACCCTCCCTAATCATTTTTCTACTGATCAGTACCTTTAATTTCTGCATCTCAGGCCATTCCCTGGCTATGTCGGTCCACATAGTAGAACATTTACGTGTAAATGTATAAAATTTACAGGTTTCAAAGCAAGGATCTTCCTTTGCCTGATCGCATAAGACACCACCTTGTATCAGCTGCACATGACTAATTCCAGCACTCAGAAGGCTGAGGCAGTTCAAGGCCAGCCTCCATCATATAGCCCTAGCACCTTCACTACTTTATAAATGCATACCACACATTATCAGGGAGCAAAACTATGGGCTCCATAAGTCTGTTAATGTATATTTTATTAAATAACCGTGGTAAACTCCTAAATAGAATTAAAGTAGGTGAAATCAGAATTTTCAAAGAACATAATCTTGGGCCCAGCGGGATGGCTCAGCGGCCTGGAGCGCCTGCTTGGGGAAGCTTGGGCGGCTTCAGGGACGCGGTTCGATCCCCAGCACCACATGCTGTGCCAGCCCTGCCCTCGGGGCAGGCTGAGCCGGCCATAAAAATGAGTGAACAAACAAACAAAGGTTCTGAAACAAGAATAAAAATAATAAATAAAATATTTTAAAAAATGGCTTTAAAAAAAAAAGAACATAATCTTGCATAATCCCAGAAAAAAAATAAATCTTCCATGTAACTTGAACAAGCTCTTCAGAGTATAATTATGTGTATATACCTGGAAAATTCAGTTAAGTTTTTATGATATTAAGAATAAACAATGACATATAAGACCTACCTAGTACCAGTGACCCTCTTGTAATTATCTTTGGAATATACTGCTAAAATGCTAACTCCTGAGCCAATATTCACCAGAAGCAGAGGGTATGGATTTTTCAATTCAAATGGCAACTTCTGACATTTTTCAGAATCAGCAGGATTTTCAAAGTAGTAGCACTGTGACCGCCCGTTGAATCCAACTGAGTCAATGTATAAAATTCCTTTTATTAAGCAATCTAGTTCATCCAGCTTACAAAGCTGAAGATCACTTATCTGTAATGAAATAAAAATGCATTCAGACTTTTTTTTTTTCTTTTCTTGCTTCAGAACCTTTATTTGTTTATTCACTTATTTTTATGGCCGGCTC
>PVJA010005593.1:55917-78314 GCA_004027025.1 Myocastor coypus
AAAAAAAAAAAAAAATCGCACCCACAAATGTCTATTGTGTATATGCTTTTACAGAACAGATCTGAGGACAACGAACATGGGAACAGACTACCAAGACAGATTCCTACTCCCACAGACCCAAACAGACACTACGGGAAGGGGTTAAACCAACATTTTCAGGGTATGGGCCCAATAGCTTATTTAGCTGACCTTACTAGTAGAATATAGTATAGGGGTAGCACGAAGAATTTTGAGTTCTTTAGGTTAGGTTCAATTCCGATTTTTCTAAAAATAAGAGGGCTTAAACCTCTATTATTTACTCTATCAAAGTAACTTTTTTCAGACCTATTTCTAGATGGACTGGGGTGGGATGCTGGATATGATTGGTATTGAGATGTGTCACATACGTAGTGCAAGGGTTAGTGGGAGGAAATTTTTTCGTAATAAGTACATGAGCTGGTTGTAACAGAATCGGGGGTATGAAGCTCGAATTCACAGAAGAATGCAGTTAGGGATTAGTGTTTTGATCATAAAGTTTGTTGAGAACAATTCTGGATATATAGTTAACATCATGCAGTTTAAGAAGATAATTGTAGTTAGGGCATTTAACATATACACCACTGTGGCATTCAGAAATGAATCAAAAATGACAAAGTGAGGGACCAGGGACATAGTTCAGTGGAATAAGCGCTTCCTGGCAAGCACAAGGCTGAGTTTGATCCCTGGTACCACAAAAAAAAGACAAAAGTGAGGACTTGCAGACTTGCCAACTTGATAAAAGATCTCTCGTCATAGGAACACTGAGGCAGGTATATAGCCAGGACCATGGCTTTACCAGAAAGCACCTGATGACACATGGCAGAAGCCTGAAAGACTTTGGCATCTGCTTTCCAAAAGACTGTCTGTAAGGTGGTAAGGTGAACCTGAAGTCTAAGAGCTACAAGTGTCCAATTAGCAGGAAAGATTTCTCATTCCCTGTACTGGTGACAGCCTCTTGGAAGGGAAAGGGTTAGCAGTATCAAAATTTAAACCATTCTAATCAGCTTAATTCTTCTAAAGTAATAAAAATTGTAAGAGTATTTTTTCATGATACAAAGTACAACATAGCAATTAAAAATGAAGCAGATTTATATGAACTAATGTGGAGTTGTGAGACATATAATTGTTCTAAATAAGCAAACTGAGAACTACTTTATAGAATATAATTCATGTCAGTGGTGGTACTGAGAATTAAACCCAGAGCTTTTGCACAGCCTTCTAGAATGCTGGGACTAGGGGCTACCACACCCAACTCAACTTGCTTTTGTTTTGAGACAGGCTGGCCTCAAACTTAACAGCAATCCTGCCTCAGCCTCCTAAATGACAGGATTATAGGCATGTGCCACCATGCTGGGCTTAACCTGTGCATTTTTAAAACCATATTTATATCTACATGTGTTACACAGTTATTCATAGAAAAATTTAAGATACCTAAATTTTTCACAGTAGTAATTTTGAAAGACGATACAGACTCTACATTCTGCCTCTATGAACTTCCAACTTGTTAAGATGAACAAGTCCATATATTCAATGTGCCTGAGAAAGTCAACCAGCCATCAACCCCTGAATATCTTTTTCTTTCTTTTTTTTTTTTTTCTTTTCTATACACTTGCCAGGCAGGTACTTAAGCCACTGAGCTATCTCTCCAGCCCTAAATATCTCATTCTATTTATAAACAAATTTATCCCTGAAGGGGCTGGATAGCTCTGTAGCACAAGTGCCTGCCTGGCAAATACAAGGTTATGAGTTTGAACCCCAGTCACACACACACACACACACACACACACACACACACACAAATTTACCCTTGAAAACTCTCCCTCTTTAAGATTCCCCATTTGGTCACATTTACAGTCAATTTATTCTCATCCACTGTGGAAGAGGAAAAGTTAATAGGTAACTTCAAGTAGATCCTTAATTAGTCCCTAATTAATACTGCACTCCTCTGACCAAATCTAAGTCCATGTCAAGATGAATTTCATGCTGCCTTCCTGACATAAGTACCTCAAAATGCCAGAATTTTCTTTTCTGAGCCAAATTATTTTACTTTGATGTACTCAAATTCCAATAGTTTTCTGATATTATCAAATCAATTTCTCCTTTTACCTCCTCCTAATTCACATTTCCCTAAAATATCCTGCCCTACTACTATTCCTTTTTTTTTTTTTTTTTTTTTTTTTTTTTTTTTTTTTTTTTTTTTTTTTTTTTTTTTTTTTTTTTTTTTTTTTTTTTTTTTTTTCAGGACCGGGGTTTGAACTCACGACCTTGCACTTGCCAAGCAGGCACTTGTGCTGCAGAGCTATCTCCCCAGCCCCTCTACTATTATTCTTAATGAACCTCAACCTAACACACTTAATCACTGAGTCTGCAGGTAATTTCACTAATCCAAATTACTCAGAATATAAAGTTAGCATCGAAAGCTGAAAATAAAGAAAACTGATTCACATTCAGAAACAGTACTTTGAAAACATTTCACTAGTTTATTAAATACTACTCGCTCCTAATACACAAACAGGATTTTGTTTTGTGGTACTTGAGACTCAACTCAGGACCTTCACCCAGCTCATCCCCAGACCTTTGGTTTTTCATCGTACACTGAAGCCTCACTACCCCCACTGTGTTGCCTAGCCTGGTCTCCAATTTGGAGTCCTCCTGCCTCAGCCCCTACAAGAGTGCTGGTGTTGCAAATATGCAGCACCATACTTACCACAAATAAGATTTGACAGGCATTTCATTTCAAACAATTTTTAAGGATAGCACTTAAGAATACTAAGTACATTATTAGCTCTACCTTTTTTAAAAAATCTTTTCTCTCTCTCTCTTTCTCTCTCTCTCTGTGTTTTGGTCCGCTCAGCCTGCCCCAGGAGTGGGGCTGGCACAGCATGTGGTGCCAGGGATCAAACCACAGTCCCTGCAGTTGCCTAAGCAGATGCGTCAGATTGCTGAGCTATTTCACAGGCCCCACTAAGTGCATACTAAGAGAAATCCTAACAGCCTAAGAACCAATTATTAATATACAAAGTTGACACCCTCCTTATCGGTTAATATACTATGCTGAACCTCTTTATAACTGAAATGGCTTTTTTTTTTTTTTTCTTGTTTCAGAACCTTTATTTGATTATTCACTCATTTTTATGGCCGGCTCAGCTCATCCCGAGGGCAGGGCTGGTGCAGCATGTGATGCTGGGGATCGAACCGCAGTCCCCGAAGCTGCCAAAGCTTTCCCAAACAGGCACTTTAGACCACTGAGCCATCCCGCCGGGCCCCTGAAATGGCTTCGAAGTATTTTGCAAAGTATCTACAAGTTCCTGGAAATAGGTTTTCTCCCCTACCTATCAATTATGATCCATGCTGCCCTAAGAGGCCTCCAGAAAGAACAAGAACCCTCTTCTGCCATCACCCTTGTCTTACAGGTAGAAAAGTTCCAAAAAATGGCAACTAAGAAAAATCCAAAGACTGGGCTGGCCAAATAGCTCAGCAGATTAAAGTGCCTGCTTAGCCAGAGCACAGTGAATACGCATGCTATGACAGCCTCGCCCCTGGGGCAAGCCAGAACAGTGATTAAGACTGGGCATAGTGGCACAGGCCTGTAATCCCAGCACCTCAGAGGCTGACAACAGGAGAATCACTATGAGTCTGATCTACATAGACCGTATACTAAATACATTTAAAAAAACAAAGAAGAAAAATTCAGACTATAAAACCTTAAGAAATAATTTACGTCAACCTTCTGAGATTCCATTTCTTCATTCAAAAAATGAATAATTAAATAACTCATAATGGCCAGTAGTGGTACATACCTATAATCCCAGCACTCAAGAGGGTAAGGCAGAAAGATGACCTTGAGCTGGAGGACAGCAAGGACTACACAGTGAGTTCAGTCTGCCTGAACTAGAGTGACTTTCTCTCTGTCTTTAATACAGGGTCTTGTCACACAGTTCAGATTCATAGTAATCCTCCTGTCTCAGCCTCCCCAGTGCTAGGATTACAGGTGTGTACTACCACACTCATTTTCAGAGCTGGCATGGCAGCCAGCACAGCATGGGTACTAGAGATTGAATTCAGGTCCTTATGCTTGCCAAACAGGCACTTAGACCATTGAGCCATCTCCCTAGTCCTGGAGTAACTTTAAAAAATACATGAAAACTTCATTGTAATGATGAAATAGAACAATGTATGCAAAGCACATGACATACGTTATAACTATTAATTATTACATATTAGCCATTAGCTTCATTTTTTACAGGTCCCTGTTCATTCTGCTATGATAAACTCTAGCCAAGAGAACTTCAAATGGTCATACTTCCAGAACACAGACAGGGAGATGAGTCAAAACACTAATCAATGTAATAGTTTAGTACTTCAGAGATCTCTAATGATTACATTTAGAAGGAAGTACATAATGACATGGGTGTTGCATTCTCCAGCACATTAAAAAGAAACAAGCCAATTGTTCTACATAATCTTCAGGATAATGTTCTTAGTATAGGGGGTGCTCTCAAACAGTCTCCTATATTATACTTGGATGATGTGACAGGACAGTCAGCAATTAATTCCAGAAGCTGATGGTCATCTTGAGGGAATCAGAAATTATGACTTGCTAATTTCACTGCTGATCAGCTTTACTACCAACAAGCTGCCCAACTAGATTATTTACCTTCTTTAGGCCTTGAGTTATTCATGATAAAGATGGTCCTAAGTGTCACACACAGGTGTTTAAAGGCTTAAATGAACTGACTAAAAGGACCTATAGTGACACCAGGAATCATTAAATAGTGTTATTCTACTTTTCAGTATATAGTCCATTAGCTAGCAAGATTCTAAGTCTAAATTATGTTGAACTCAAAGAATACAAGTAGTACATCATGTCTCAGTACATGTTATCCTTACATGGACCTCTCCCACTATGTGACGATACCCTTTTTGTTTTGAGATAGGGTCTTGCTATATATTTCAAGCTGGCCTTGAAGCCATCATGATCCTCTTGCCTCTACCTCTGCCTCTCCAGTACTGGGGTTATGGGCATGTAACACCATGCCTAGCCCAGGTGCCCTCTTCATTATAAAAAATTTATGTCATAAATCTTTTATTATAAAAGTAGCAAATGTAGTGTTATATATGTACAAAACTGTAAATAAAAAATTATCAATTTAAAAATTCAGGTTCTCTATTATTACTATGTCTACTTACAGGAAAGAATCATGAGAAACAGGACAGAGAAAGAAACCACATGATACGTAGGGAAATGAAAGACACATGGGTGATTGAGGAGGTATCTCAGTGGCTTAAGCACCTGCTTGACAAGCACAGAGCTCTAAGTTTGATCTCCAGAACCTTTGCCCAAAAACAGAAAGACACATACAGGATAACATAGATGAAGACAGAATCTCTTGGTCATTTGGTAGCATGAAAAGCACATCACTGGAGATATTTTAAGTCTATAGGTATCCTTGCCAGTCAGGGTGTTCGCTAATTCACAGGTCAATTCTCACATCGCTCACCCACCCTCTCAAAGACCTGGCCTTAGGCCTTGCCCACTGTTTATCAAGTTAAAAACAGTATCAGGTCATCATGGTACCTATCTTCTAGGCCAGTGACAGTCAAGAGATGGAGTCATCAAGTGCAGTACAAACACTATCAGAGGCTTTCAGGAGGAAAGCTTTGCTGTCAATCACCTCAAACTAGTCCTCAGTCCTAAAAACATCACTTCCCCCAGTTTATTTCTGTAACTGGGAGAGGAGGGAGTGGAGAAAATAAGTAGAAGAAACTATAAACATTTCATAACATCGTTTTTAAATTTTTAAATCTCACCTTACAAGACTTAATGTTATTCCTCACAGAAAGGATTTCTATTGTTTATCCCAGACTAAGTTTTCATACTAAAAAATCAAACTGCTGTTTTCTGAAGTTCTGATTCTCCATACGTCTCAACTAGGCAAAAACCAAACTGCAAGTATCTCTAGATGGCTAACTCCAGACTATCACTAAATGATAGTCAATCTTCATTTTACTCAAGAAAATTCAAGCTCCATTCGAAATCCAAAGTATCCTACCACTTGTAATTCACAATTATTCACAATGAAATTACTATAAATTGTATATAAGCTAAAAAATGCATACTGTGAGAAAATCCTGCTCAAATTTGTATGCTCCACCTCCAGTGGCACAAAAGACCGTGTGGAGACTCGAGAAGTTTTTATCTCTGCCCATTTGAATAAAAGCAGGCATGTCATGAGTGGGAAAGCGTATAAAGTGCAGATTGCCTTTGCGTCCACACAGAGTCAGGTCCTTCAGCTCAAGGTGAACATCCCGAATGCCCGTGGACCCATAAGCCACATTGGAGGTCAGGTATTTCCGAATGCTTTTCAGACTCTCCACTTCCTCCTTTTCTTCTTCAGCAGTGATATCTTTAGGCTCAAAATACACCAGCTTGACCAGAGTTCCACCAATATCCAAGCCAAACCATGGGAAAACTAAATGAGAGAGAGAAGAAAGTCAGAACAGCTTTTTTCTAAGTTTATACTTACTAGATTGACAATTCATTTTATACTATCTGGTTTCAAAACAATTTTAAACAATCAATCAATAAATAAATAAATAAATAAAAATAAACAAAAAGATTTTTGGAAGAAGCTTGAGGCCAGCACGGTGGCACAGGCTTGTAAATCCCAGCATTCAGGAGGCTATGGCAAGGACTATTGAATATGAGACCAGCTTGGGCTACAAAGTGAGCTTAAGGCCAACCTGAGCTACATAGTAAGACCCTGTCTCATATAAGAAGGTTTGTTTTTTTTGTGTGTGTGTACTCATGCTGTTTATCCCCAGCAAAAAGAAGTGTGATTCTGATTTGGAAAAAAAAACAAAACAAAACAAAAAAAAAACTAAGACTAAGATTAAAAAAACATTAAAGTATCAAGCTAGCCTAACTTTCCTAAACAAATCTGCACTATAGGATGATTTTTGCCTTTTTTTTAAAGAACTAACAATTCTGTAAAACGTTGACTGAAGAATGAAAATCTTCATACTGCCCCACTGGCTTACAAAAGAAATGTTAACACTTCAGGGCTCTGGTTTACTACTCAAACTATAGAGATAAAGGAAATTCCCAACCCTACCTAACAAGCACTACTGGTTAAATTTCTCCCCTAAAGCCCCTTTACACTAAAAATAAAAGGTTTCGATGGCCAGAAACTCCCTAAAAACAAATGGCTTCCAGACACAGAATCAAAAAAAAGTACCACAGACATGTGTCTTTCCCTCACACTAAATCCTAGAATGACTAGAACTATAGATGTACTAATACATTATTTTCTGAAATAGAGAATTCTGAGACATAAGAAGTAATACTACCAAGAGAACTAGGTTGATAGAGGAAGTATCTGTCCAGAAGGCCCAAAGATAGGAATGCTATTAAGACTGGGAACAGCTAGGAGGATAGGAGAGCACATAACTGCTGATGGAGGTGGCTGTAAAGAGTAGTAGCACACCAGGTTAGTGGCAAGGAAATTTCTTTAATGCATCTGGATAGGACCCCCACCTTCCCTCAACCAAGAACACTCCCTACCTCCACCCTCTCAGAGGCAAACTTCAATGAGCCCAGGCACAGGAGCCCCAGAACCAGCAGAGCATCAGCAGCTGCCACATGGGAGAAAAAGCCCTATGTCTGGGTACACATATCTCTCCCTTATAATTCATTCTGACTGGTTAAGAGTATCTATACCCATTAACAGAACAGCAATTCTGAAATCAGACATAATCACTGTATAAACTAGAACCATTGTGCATAAAAGAACTTAACTACTAACCATCTGAAGAGTTTCAACTACTAGGAGAATCATAAATGTACTCAGATATAAAATAGGATCTAGTCAGGCATCACATGCCTATAATCCCAGAACTCAGGAGAATGAGACAGGTGGATTGTTATGAGTTCAACACCAGCCTGGGCTACAAAGTGAGCTCAAGACCAGCCTGAACTGCACAGCAACACCCTGTCTCAAAAGGACAAAAAATAAAAAAATAAAGTAAGATGTGGTGATGCGTGCCTATAACTCCAGCATTCAGGAGGTAGAGGCAGGCAGATCACCAAGAATTCAAGGCTAGCCTAGGCTACGCAGTAAATTCAAGGCCAGCCTGAACTTGCGTAGGGAGACCTCTGCCTCAAACAACTGAATAAATGAATGAATGAGATCTCACTCATGAAAATCTACCATACAGAAATATATCAGCAAATCAGTGGTAAAGAAATGGAACTGGGCGGGCAAGATAGCTCAGTAGTCTAATATGCCTGACTAGGCAACCGCAGGGATCAAGGTTCGATCCCCAGCACCACATGCTCTGCGAGCCCCATCCCCAGGGCAGGCTGAGCCAGCCATAACATAAATAATTAAAAAAAAAAAAAAAAAAAAGAAATGGAACTAAATATACTAGAGTATATGCAAAACATAAAATTTAAATTAGTTTCTCCATATTAATCTCTACCACCCAAAAAAGGACAAACCGTTGTACACTTAACATGCATGAATCTCAAACACAAGCTGAGTAAAAGAAGTTTTGCCCAAAAGGCTATATGTAATATAAATCCATGCATAGGAAACTCTAGAAAATACAAACTAAGCCCTTCAACCCCTAAAAGCAAGCAACCTATTGGCTGGGGAGAGAATGGACTATACAGGGGCAAGGAAATACTTCCTATGCTAACACAAATCTTGGTTATCAAGAAATTAGGGATGGTACATATACACGTGTATGTCCCCATAAATATGTATACATCTGTACACTTTAACTGGATGCACTTTACTGTATGTAAATTATACCTCAATAAACATACTTTTAGAACCAGGTGCAGACAGTACACACCTATAATCTTAGACTAAGGCAGAAGATAATGTGTTTTGGGCCAACCTAAGCTACAGATCAAG
Source organism: Myocastor coypus (assembly GCA_004027025.1). Classification (NCBI taxonomy): domain Eukaryota; kingdom Metazoa; phylum Chordata; class Mammalia; order Rodentia; family Myocastoridae; genus Myocastor; species Myocastor coypus. Next base: position 64,857 of record PVJA010005593.1, read on the forward strand.
TTCAAGTTCAGCCTAGATTACACAGTGTGACCTGACTCCAAAAACACTTTGGGGGCAGGCAAGATAGCTCAGCGGTCTAAAGCGCCTGCTAACGCAAGCTTAGGCAACCACAGGAACCTCCCTTAGATCCCCAGTACCACATGCTGTGCCAGCCCCACCCCCAGGGCAGGCTGAGCCAGCCGTAGTAATAAAACTTCAAAAACTTTTATTAAAAAAAAAAAAAAAAAATAGGGGCCCAGCAAGAGGGCTCAGTGGTCTAAAGCGCCTGCTTAGGAAAGCTTGGGCGGCTGCAGGGACCATGGTTCGATTCCCAGCACCACATGCTATGCCAGCCCTGCCCTCAGGGCAGGCTGAGCTGGCCATAAAAATAAACAAACAAAAGTTCTGAAACAAGAAAAAAAAATAGGGGCCCAGTGGGATGGCTTAGTGGTCGAAAGCACCTGCTTGGGGAAGCTTGGGCGGCTTCAGGGACCGAGGTTCGATCCCCGGCACCACATGCTGCGCCAGCCCTGCCCTCGGGGTGGGCTGAGCCGGCCATAAAAATGAGTGAATAAACAAATAAAGGTTCTGAAACAAGAAAAAAATAAATACATAAAATTTTTTAAAAAGAAAAAAATAAATAAAATTTAAAAATTAAAAATAAATTCTTTTTAAAAAATTGTCAAAAGAAAGCTCCTTAGATATGTTAACAGCAAAACTGAAAACAAAACTAAAATATTCTTCCATACTGCCTTTCAACTATGAAGGAAATGACAGAATACACAACTAGAAATCCAGCATCTATTCTTAAGTGATTTCTATAAACTTTCTGATGATAAAGGGAGGACAGACAAGCTGAAAATCTAAATGTTAAATAGAATGAATTAATGGAGAAGGGGAAGACCTAGCCCAGTGGTGGCAATCCTTTTAGAGCTGAAAGCTCTAAAAATGATACAAACGGCCCATTGTGGCACAGATGCCATGTTTGCCACCACAGACCTAGATATTTTCTGAAATTCAGGGTATTTTGAAGAAAAACCTCAATTCTTACTAAGATGTATAAACAACATAAAAGTAAATGGTAGACTTTTCATCACTAGTAGATATGTTAGAAGAAAATGGAAAAGAGGAAAACGGAGATCTGGTTTCAAAGTTGAAAGCAAGAAATTTAGGAACTTTTATTCATTCAAACCAGTTTTCAGGTGAGAATGGGAAAAAAATCTTCACACACAAAAGTGCCTAACTTTTCACTACTCAAAGATGTTCTCTAGAGCTGAGGATATAGCTCCAAGGCAGAGTACTTGCCCAGCATGTATAAGGCTGAATTCAATCTCTAGTACTGCTAAAAAAAAAAAAAAAAAAAAAAGACCTTGTCTAACAACATAGCTTTAAAACATCCAACAGCGTAAGAAACTAAGAAATCTTTTTATCCATAGCTATAGCAGAGGAACCAGTGCATGCCAACTTTTAGAAAAACAAGCAATCTGAAACTAAAATACATGATTTCAACATAGGAAGTCAAAAGGGAAAAGAAAGGAGAAGTGAAAGCAAGCAGCATTTCTGTCTTGCTATGAAAAAGAGGAAAATATAAAAGATTCTGGTTAATTGTAGACAAGAACAAGGAAGTTTTTAATGTGTTTAAAATGTATGGGTAAGGGTCTAGGACACTACCTGCCTAGTATGCACCACCTGCCTAGTATACACAAGGTCATAAATTCAATTCCCGATACTGAAAAAAGTAAGGATAACTCCAGAAGAAGAGAAAACAAAAGACTTTCAAACAACTACATACAGATACCATGTTTCTGGTACCATGTTTCTGGAATGGAGGATGCTACAGATTAAATTTAGAGCCTCACACAGACCCTACTACAGTGAGCTATACATAACCCCAGCCCTTCAGGGGTCTCATTTTTGAGTTTTTTGGGGTAAGGTCTCACTGTATACCTCAAACTAACCTTAAACTCACTAGCCCACACTGGCCTTGAGCTCCCTTACAATCCTTAGTCCAATATGGCCTCAAATTGGTTTTAAATCTCTAGGCATGTGCTACCTTACATAGCCCTAGCAGGTTTTTTAAAGTTTTCACCATCTGGTTTGAGGAGCTCAGTATGTTTACATGATTTAAACATTTATACAACACATACATTTACCAAAACATCATACAGAATCCCATTTGATAATATATATGTTGGCTCAGCCTGCCCTGGGGGCAGGGCTAGTGCACCATGTGGTGCTGGGAAACAAACTACAGTCCCTGCAGCTGCTTAAGCTTGCCTAAACAGGCGCTTTAGACAGCAGAGCTATCTCGCCAGCTATTTATGTATGTGACTTATATATAATAGTTTGAAATATTTTAGACTTTTTTTTTTTTTTTTGTCTTTTTGAGACAGGGTCTCACTATACAGTTCAGGTTGGTCTTGAGCTCACTTTTGTAGCCCAGGCTGGTCTCAAACTCACACCCATCTTCCTGCCTCAGCCTCCCGAGTGCTGGGATTACAGGCGTGCGCCACCACACCCCACTAGTTTGAAATATTTTAAAGGGAATATTGTATACAACTTATGGGCCTAGAATAAGTGGAGGAAAACTATTAAAGACCAAAGTGGTAAATGAAAATAGGAAACCATCACTGTGCACAAACCCACAGTACTCAATCAATAAAATTAAGCTTGTGTTCACTTTGGCAGCACATATACTAAAATAAAATTAAGTTTTAGAAAAGTCATTAATAGGCACAAGGTTCCCTATAATCCCAGCAGTAGCAACACTGAGGCAACAAAACTAGCAGTTCAAGGCCAACTTGGGCTATAAAGACCTTGCCTCAAAAAAAAAAAAGAAAATTTAAAAAAATACTTTGAAAAGCAACTATGTCCAAGAAAAATAAGACCTAGCTTCCCTCTAAAAACTCAAAACTCATGGGGCCCGGCAGGGTGGCTCAGTGGTCTAAAGCACCTGCTTAGGAAAGCTTAGGCAGCTGCAGAGACCACAGTTCGATCCCCGGCACCACATGCTGCGCCAGCCCTGCCCTCAGGGCAGGCTGAGCCGGCCATAAAAATAAATAAATAAACAAAAGTTCTGAAACAAGGAAAAAAAAATTTAACAATAAAAATAAAAATAAAAAAATAAAAACTCAAAACTCAGATGCACTTGGCATGTGCTTATGGTCCCAGCTACCCAGGATGCTAAGACAGGAGGATCAAAAATTCAAGGGCAATATCTCAAAACATCAACGGTGAGAGAGTACACTGGCACAAATTTTACAAATAAGCTAATGTATATGCAACTTTGAAAAATAAGTTTCAAATGTACACTAATTTGAAGTAGCTAGAAAAAAAGTATAAAAGCAGCTTAAAATGAACTAAAAAACATGAAAATCAAAAGCACTAGAAACTTATTTTGTTTTGTTTTTCTGTACTGCAGACTAAACCCAGGGGCACCCAATCACTGAACTGTATCACAGGTCTTTTTGTGATTTTGAGGCAAGGTTGACCAGGGCAAGATTTGTGATCCTTCCTTCCATTCTAGCCTCTCTCAGTGCTGGTATTGTAAGTGTACGCCACTATATGCTGGCCACTAACTAGGGAACAGAAAAATCTATAAAGCTTCAGTCATTCCACTAGCATAATCTCATAGTAAAACTGTAAGACTCAGGCCAGGGAGGTAGCTCAGCAGTCTAAGCACCTGCCTGGCAAGTTCAAGGACCCAGGTTCGATCCCCAGTACCACACTGTGTCAGCCCCACACTGAGCCTGCCCCCAAAACAGCATGGTAATGCACGCCTGTAATCCCAGCACTGGAGAAGCTGAGACAGAAGGATCACTACAAGTCTGAGTTGCACAGCAAGACCCTGTACCAAATAAATAAGGAAGACTGATTTTTTGAAAAATCTGTATGACTCTCCAAGAAAAAAACTTTGTAATAAAAATGTAAAAAGATTGAATCATTAAGTAATGGAACCCAGCAGTACAGTAAAAGTAATACACCATGGTCTACAGGGAATCTTTTCAGGAATTCAAGGATGGTTTCACATTAGAAATCCTAGGGTTGGGAAGACAGCTCAGGGGTGTGCCTGCCTGCCTGATAAGTGCAAGGTCCTCAGTTTGATTCCCAGCTTTAAAAAAATCCAATTAATGAGGCTTCCTATATTAAACAACTAATGTATACACAACTTTATAAAAATAAGTTTAAAATATACTCTAATTTGAAGTAGCTAGAAAAAAAGTATAAAAGCAGCTCAAAATGAAATAGGAAAAGAAAAAACATCATGATTGTTCTAAGAGTCTAAAAACATAAAACAGAGCCAGGTGTGGTGGCTCACGCCTGTAATCCCAGCAGTTGGGAGGCTGAGACAGGAGGATCAATGTGAATTCAAGACCACCCTGGGCTACCTAAGTGAGCTCAAGGCCAGCATGAACTGCATATCAAGACCCTGTCTCAAAAAGACAGAAAAAAAAATAAATTAATAAGCAATAAAAAAATAAAAAAAAATTTAAGAAAATGAAAACCAACAAGAAAAAGTATAAAGGTACCCAGATATGAACACCAATAGTTCTTTATATATAGCAAGACCCAACAAACTCATGGGAAAAAAAGGTTATATACAATATAACAAAAGGCATAGATTGGGCCAACCAAATAGTCAAGTCCCACCCCCAGGGCAAACAGAGACCAGCAACTGAGACTGCATGTGGTAGGTATGATGGGCCAGCCTGTGATCCCAGCTCTTACAGGTTTGCTTGTTTATTGGTGCCCAGGACTGAACCTAGGGCTTTCCCTCAGCTCTTGGTAGGCTGTAAACAGGCGGATCACTGAGTCTGATCTAGTAGTGTGACCCTGAACACCCTGTAGACCTTTCCCCAAAAAACAAAAAAACAAAACAAAAAAAAAAGACTAACACTAAATGCTTATTTATGATTGCTATATAAATGTGTGGAAAGACATACAAGTAGGGAAATGTAGTCTGCTCCAGACAGGAAAAGTAAATACTAAAAGGTCAATCCTCCCCAAACTAATTTAACAAAGTCAACACTTTTTGGGGGGAAGGGGAGACTAAGAATCAAGGTCAGGGCTTTGTGCTTGCCAGGCAGTCACTGTGCCTCTGAGCTGTACCACCAGCCCTACAATTTCCTTCTAAAGAGAACACTGAGGTTCACTCCCCAGCAGCTATGCTACCTCCATCTGTCCCAGAAAAAATCTTGTCCCTTTGTTGCAGTCCTTTTTACATATCAGAAACTTTACTCCCAGCCTTATCCAACCTGGCCACCAAGACATTAAAAGCATGCCCTTAGCACCTAGAAGAAAAACAACACTTACTTATTCTTAAGGCACCAATGACCTATTCAAACCAAGAAGCAGGGAGACCTAAAGTCCTATTCCTTAGTAACACCCATTCTTGAGCAATCAACTTCACCAGCCCTACAGACAGTAAAGTGAAAATGATACACACAGCACTCTCTGCCAACAAAATAAACCACACCAACAGGATTGTGACCTAAAGGCTGGATTGTGTCTAAGGCCAACAGAAAATTCTATAGTGCTTAAAATAAATTAAGCCTTATTCAGTTTTCTTAGCAATGAAGACAAAATTGGTAAATGGCCAATACATTTGGAGAACATGTCCCTCCAACCTACACATCAGCTGCTTGCCCCTTTTTTTTAATGTTATAATAAAAGCGTTTAACTGTATCACTATTTTGTGTATGGACTATGACAATCCCTCTTCAATCCATGAGGGCAGGGCAAGCTAAAAAAAAAAAAAAAAGCTGGACAGAACAAAAAGTTGTATGAACTAGCTTAATGACCTTCTATTAATAGCCAAGTGCTATACTAGGCATCATACTGTTTGAGCTTATTTAAGGTCTACAATAACCATACAAGGTAAATATTCTATCCACTCTATCTATGAATAAAGAAATTGAGGTGCAAGGAACCTAAGCCACAGTCAAGAAGTAACCTTAGGACTCAATCCAAGTCTATAGGACTTCAACAAGTATTCTTACAGGGGCCCAGCAGGATGGCTCAGTGCTTAGGAAAGCTTGGGCGGCTTCAGGGACTGCGGTTCGATCCCCGGCACCACATGCTGCCCCAGCCCTGCCCTCAGGGCAGGCTGAGCTGGCCATAAAAATAAAAAACAAACAAAAGTTCTGAAATAAGAAAATAAAATAAAGTATTCTTACAAATGTAAAGAGCACAGGCACATGTTCTTGGTATAAATAGTAAAATTAAAGAGTAGTTTACTAGAAACTTCATATATCCATGTGAATAAAGATCAATCAACAATATATAAGGAACACAGGCACCTATGCCAAGTGCCTCAGTTCATTAACATCCTCATTATAATCTCTTTAATAATTTCCAGATTATTCTCTATACTGCTGATGGTACTACATATTGACATATCAAACAATAGGAGGCACTGAGAGGTACAGAAGAGCCATCAGCTACTAACTGAGGAAACACCTGCTGAGGGATTTTTTTTTTTTTAGAATTTTTTTATTTTATTTATTTTTTTCTGGTTTCAGAACCTTTGTTTGTTTATTCACTCATTTTTATGGCCAACTCAACCCACCCCGAGGGCAGGGCTGGCACAGCATGTGGTGCCGGGGATCAAACCGGGATCCCTGAAGCCACCCAAGCTTTCCCAAGCAGGGGCTTTAGACCACTGAGCCATCCTGCCAGGCCCCTGTGAGGGATTATTTTAGTACATACAACTGTGCTATTTCTAAGAATTTTTTTTAAATTTTATTTATTTTTTTCTTGTTTCAGAAGTTTTGTTTATTTATTTTTATGGCCAGCTCAGCCTGACCTGAGGGCAGGACTGGCACAGCATGTGGTGCCGGGGATTGAACTGTGGTCCCTGAAGCCACCCAAGCCTTCCCAAGCAGGCGCTTTAGACCACTGAGCCATCCCAAAACATGCAGCATATCCAAAGGGCCATAACTTTCTCCCAATCATTGCCTCATACACTAACATAATAAAAATGTAACTATTCAAACATGTACTTCTTACAGGAAAAGTCATGAAAAAAAAAAAAAGAACCGCCATATCACAACTCTCACCTCACTGTTGGAATTGCCATCAGTTCAAGGCCAGCCTGATCAGCATAGCAAAAAACAAAAACAAAAACAAAAACCTTCTAAAATATTACTGACAACCTACTCTTGATTTAAAGCACATTTCTATAGAGACTTATCTCATACACTATAGAAAACTGTCAAATAACAGGTCTAAACAATGAAATGCTTTCTTCCAATAGTAAATACATGGCTTATACAAGTATGTCCAATCTCCAAACATTATAAACTGCATCTTCACAGACCACATGTGGTCAAGAAAGTGCAATCTCGCTGGACATGGTAGGGCAAGCTTATAATGTAGTGAGAGACCCTGTCTCAGTAAGACCAAAAACGAAGGGGCTGGGGAGATAGCTCTGTGGCACAAGTGCCTGCTTGGCAAGTGCAAGGCCATGAGTTTCAACCCCAGTCCCACAAACAAAACAAAACAAACAAAATGACCAAAAACAAACAAAAAGATACTGCAATTTCAACCCCCGGGGTGATCTGGGCAGCACTTTAAAAGACACTTGCAGGGCCCAGCAGGATGGCTCAGTGGTCTAAAGCGCCTGCTTAGGAAAGCTTGGGCGGCTGCAGGGACCACGGTTCGATCCCTGGCACCACATGCTGCGCCAGCCCTGCCCTCAGGGCAGGCTGAACTGGCCATAAAAATGAGTGAATAAACAAAGATTCTGAAACAAGAAAATAAAAGAAAAATAATTTTAAAAAATAAAATAAAAGACACTTGCATAATTATTATTTGCCCAAAATAATTTTTAAAAGGGCTGTTTATGAAACACTATTATTAAATCAGCATATTCAATAAATTCTACATTCAGAAAATATAAACACACTAAGGCAAAAACAGTGATTGAAACATCTTTCACTTTTTTTTTTTTTTTTGACTTTTGTTTTGAGACAGGGTCTTGCTATGCAATTGAGGCTGGCCTTGAGCTCACTTTAGTAGCCCAGGCTGGTCTCGAACTCTGCACCAATCCTCCTGCCTCAGCCTCCCAAGTGCTAGGATTACAGGCGTGAGCCACCACACCCGGCTACATCTTTCACTTTTAGAAAGGAAACTTCAAACCATAATTTGGAAAAAAGGGGGTTGTTACATCTTAATCAGTCTTGCTGAGATAAATTTACAAAGAACAGTGCCTGTAGACAAAGATACTCCAAGTGATGAACCTGAGAAATGCTAAGTTTATTTATTTATTATTATTATTATTTTTTTTTTTTTGTCTTTTTGAGACAGGGTCTTGCTATGCAGTTGAGGCTGGCCTTGAGCTCACTTTTGTAGCCCAGGCTGGTCTAGAACTCGTACCAATCCTCCTGCCTCAGCCTCCCAAGTGCTGGGATTACAGGCGTGAGCCACCATGCCCGACTAAAATGCTAAGTTTATTACAAACTTGTCCAACTAACATAACAGCTGTTTCACTAGCTGGTAAGATCTTCTTCAATGCCCTGGCCATCCTTCTACTTTCCTAACAATGCCCAGCTCAGCCTGCCCTGGGGGTGGGGCTGGCACAGCTTGTGGTGCCAGGGATCTGTGGTGCCAGTCCCTGCAGTTGCCTAAGCTTACCTAAACCGGTGCTCCAGACTGCTGAGCCATCTTGCCGGCCCCTACACAAAAAAATTTTTAATAGATAACTGCGTATCTCTTCTTGATCTTCCCAGAGAGCAGCAAAAGGAAAAACTATAGTATCCAAATACAGTACATGATTCATACACAGTCCCTAAAATAATATGCTGTAACATTTTACACAGCTATATGATTACTTTTTAGGTCCTGCTTAATATGTTACATTTTTTATATACATCCAAGATGGAGGGGGAAATCAATATTTATTTTGTATTCATTTAAAGGTAAATAAAACAGCTCAGTGTAAGAATGTTTGCCTAGCATCAATACAGCTCTGACTTTGTTCCCAGCACCACAAAACAAACAAACAAAAAACAGTAAGTTAAGCACCTGCTTAGGCAGAGCACAGTGGCAGTGTTATAGGCAGCTGAGTTACATAAAAATATAGGCAGTCAGACAGGGCCAGGCCCTCAAGGAGACAAGATGGAAGACAAGGTGACTATACAGCTTTACAAGATGCAACTACCCCTGCTGTGGGCCAGACCTCAAGACAAAAGAACAAATGTAGCCACAGACTTCCCTAAGAATGTGCATCAGGGATTGATATTCTAAATAGCTATCAATCACCTTAAAAGAATCTAAATGAGTCAATAACCCAACCCACAACAGGAAGAGATCCTGCTCCTATTCAAGCCTGCTTGCTTGCTTGCTACACAACTCCCTTCCCCCTTCAGTATTGGCTTTAATTAATTTTACCTGAGCAATGGTGCTTATAACCTCATTGGTTGACAGTAGTTTTGTCCCTCCTCATGCCCACCTAAGCAAATTTCCATGGTTTCCACCTTAGACCCGCCACACAGCATGGTTTTCCTCTATAAAAGTCCCTGGAAGAGACAGCTTCCGGGGGGGAACACTGATTTGGGACCCCCTCCTGTCCCTCTCTCAAACAGCTTTCTTTCCCTCAATAAATATGTTCTGCTCATTACCTCTGTTTGTTCCTAAAATTCATTCTTTGGTTTTAGAGAACACAAACTCATCCCAGGAACTTTTCAGGTTGGGAGATCAGTTTTCCCTATATCATACGGAGGTTTCATATTATAGGTCATCCACCCCAGATCAGTTTTTTCTTCCTGCATTAGCAGGGGTTCGATTTCCAGTATGCCATGCCATGCCATGCTTGCCGGGCGCCAAGACAGGCGATTGAGACTGAATGTGGTGGCACACGCCTATAATCCCACCTCTTGGGAAGCTGAAAACAGGAGTATCACTACGAATCTGATCTGTATAGTGAGATCCTGTACCCTGGAGACCCTGTACTAAATACATAAATATATGTATATACACATACATATACATATTTTAAAGTTTTATATATGGAAATTATATACTTACATGTAAACCATGTTATATTTCATACACAAATATGCATATCCTCTGCCACTCTCAGAAACTGGGCTACAAGCCATAAGCAAACAACTTTTCTCCTGATCTCCCAGTGAGTATTTCTTCCTAATTCCTCAACTACAAGTTGAAATACTGAGTCCACTATTGAGTGCAATATCACTGAGCCCCAATGTCAGTTTCATTCTGCCAAGCTGGATGATCTCCCAACCCCCCCAATCTCTTTTCTAAATTATTTGTTTGTTTTTGTCTTTTTGAGACAGGGTCTCCCTATGCAGTTCACTTTTGTAGCCCAGGCTGGGCTCAAACTTGCAGCAATCCTCCTGCCTCAGCCTCCCAAGTGCTGGGATTACAGGCGTGCGCCACCACACCTGGCTCTTCTTTTCTAAATTAGATTGCCACACTACACCAGAAGTTTTATTGTCTTTTTTTTGTTGTTTTTTGTTTTTTTGGTTTTGTTTTGTTTTGTTTTTGCGGGACCAGGGTTCAAACTCACGACCTTGCACTTGCCAGGCAGGCGCTTGTGCCACGGAGCCATCTCCCCAGCCCCAGAAGTTTTATTGTCAAGACTAACGAAGGTTAAGGCTATCCCACTGACTGGCATTGAGTCCATTGAGTCCAAAACCAGTATATACCAATGATCTCCTAGTGTGCCACCAGGTACTTAAGAGAACCACTCTTTCCCCACACCGCCCTACAGCACTGTAATCCTAGTTCCCACACCTCTTGCACAACTGCTACACATCTGGGACCCTTGATAAAAAGGCATATTGTCGTTATACACTCTATCATATACAATTATCTTAACAAAACGTAAAAAATGAAAACCACAGCTTTGTTGCATTTTGCTTCTTGACACCTCTAAATGGGGACCAAAAATATTACATCTGAAGTCAGAATCAAAACCGAGTTCCAGGTTGGTAAAGTACTCAGTGGTATATACTACAGGTACTTTCCTAAGACACAGAGTCTTGGATTTAGATTCCAGGCCTCAAAAAAACACACAAAAAAACTGGTACCACGACACATGCCTGCAATCTCAGCACTAAATTCTGAGGCAGTAGGATTGTTGCCAGTTCAAGGGCTGTATGGTCTTGGACAGAGGACAATTTCACTGATTTCCAGTGTCTTCACCTGGAAATTAAAGGATTAAAAAAGAAAAAGAAAAAAAGAGGGGCTGAGTAGTTAGCTCAGGGGCATAAGAGCCTGCCTGGCAAGCACAAGGCCCTGGGTTTGAACCAGCACCAAAAAAAGAGCGAACTATTATAGAGTAATACTCAGCTCTAAGTGAGATATTTATAAAATGACATTATTTAGTATAAAAATTCAGAAAATGTGAGCTACGTACAGTGGATCAGTGGTAGAGCCCAGCATGCTCAAGCCCCTGGCTCCAATTCTAGAACTGAAAAGGAAACAAAATTTGATCTAGCCATATCATATACTGTTATGTTATTTTTCTTTTTCTTTTCTTTTCTTTTCTTTTCTTTTTTTTTTTTTTTTTTTTTTTTTTTTTTTTTTTTTTTTTTTTTTTTTTTTTTTTTTTTTTTTTTTTTTTTTTTTTTTTTTTTTTTTTTTTTTTTTTGCGGAACTGTGCACTTCCAGGCAGGCACTTGTGCCCCTGAGTTATCTTCTTAGCCCCCTAGACATATCACAGCACTAGGAGCCAAACACAAAGAATCACAAGCTTGATGCTGGCCTATATATATTTGGGGGGAGGGTTTTTGAACTAATGACCTTGCACTTGCCAGGCAGGCACTTGTGCAACGGAGCTATTTCCCCAGCCCCTGGCCTATATTGACTACACAGCAAATCCCTCTCTCAAAGAGAACCTTGGTCCTCCAGCCTAGAGTAAAGTATTCTACCACTAGACTACATCCCCAGCCCATGTTCTTTCTCCTCTTTTGGTACTGGGAATTTAATTCAGGACCTTCCACTTGCCAAATGGCCGCTTGTGCCACTGAGTTATGTCCCAGGCTGGTTCTCATCATGTTTAACCTTTTATTTAGTTCTTCTAAATGTTTTTGTGAAACATAACCCCACACACACACATACCTTATCCAAAACCTTTGAAAGTTTTCTTATACATGCACATGCCTAGCTTCATCCCTAGTTATTCTGATGCAATTACTCTGGGATAGTACCCAATTTGAGAACCACTCTTCTAAGGATGTGTGTCACAGAATGTAACTACAACCTGAGCCACAGAACTTTAAGAAAAACTGGGGGCTGGGGAGATAGCTCAGTGGAATAAATGCTTGTCTGGCAAGTGCAAGGTCCTGAGTTTGATCCCTGGTACCACCCAAAAAAAAAAAAAAAAAAAAAAACCCTAAACATCATCTAGTTTCATTTCGTTTCTTTTCTTTTTTGCAGAACTCAGGACCCTGCCCTTGCCAGGCAAGTGCTTATTCTACCGAGCTAGCTAGCACCCAGGCCCTTCTTTGGGTTTTTTTGTCTTTTTAAGACAGGGTCTTGCTATGCAGTTCAGGCTCGCCTTAAGCTCACTTCTGTAGCCCAAGCTGGTCTCAAACTCGCACAGATCCTCCTGCCTCAGCCTCCCAAATGCTGGGATTACAGGCGTGTGCCACGGATGCCCAGCTAACACCACCTAGCTTCAAATGACATCTAGTCTCTCTAGATAATTAGTCTAGTCTGTTAGATAAGTAATGCAATGATATTTGAACAAGAATTTCTAATCTTAAACAAGAGGTAACTCCCTTCAATATCCAATGCTCTCCTCCCAAAAATTTAGTCATCACCGAAGGCTTTCAGAGTAAAGACAAAGTATACTCTTTCCAAGTTAAGCAGCAACAAACTGCCTTCCTGAGTAAAAGGTGCCCTGTAGATATAGGGCAGAAAGAGCAAATGTAAAAAACAACCAATACCTTGATCATTTCTTCTATAGGTCTCATCTGAGCCGTGGTTTCCCAAATTTACCACTCATGGACTAGGGAGATAGCTCAATGGTATAAGCATCCTAAGTTCAATCCCCAGTACAAAAAAATAAAAAATAAAAACTATCACTTAGGGAAGAAAATGAAAATATGATTCTGACACCAGATCAAAACACAAATATAAGGCCGGCATCGTGGTGCATGCCTGTAATCCCAGCACTTGGGAGGCTGAAGCAGGAAGATTGATGTAAGTTCAAGACCAGCCTGGGCTACAAAAAGTGACCTCAAGGCCAGCCTGAACTGCATAGCAAGACCCTGTCTCAAAAAAAGACCAAAAAAAACAAAAAAACAAAAAAAAACCCATAATTATAGCCAAGTGTGGTGGCACATGCCTGTAATCCCAGCACTGGGAAGGCTGAAAAAGCACTGTCATGAGTTCAAGATTAGATGACACTACATGGTAAGACCCTGTCTCCAAACAAAACAAAACACAAATCCCACAACATGAGCATGTGTCCATATGTGGTGGCACACACTTGTAATCCCAGCACTC